>KZ807951.1:116748-139093 GCA_000696205.2 Oncopeltus fasciatus
TATATATATCAAAATTTTGCATGTTCTCAGTATTTCATTAATTGATATTATATATTATATTAAGCTGAAAAAATAATTCTGACATGTTCCGTAGTTTTTTTTATAGTTATTCTGATTAAAAAATATGTATAATAAAATTCAAATCCTCTTTATTTGTCACCAGAAATATTTCTTATAAATTTTTGATAATGATAGTTATTTAATATCCTTATTTCAATCCTCCAAATCAAAATAAATACACGAATGTACGGTATATCTGCGGGTATACTGCTCGATGAAGGGTTTTTTGCTTATCGCTGGCGTTACTGATAACTGTTTGTCAGACAGTTTTAGTGATAAGATTCCTCCTTGACTCAGTCACTAGGCTCTGCGTGGTCTGAGAGGTGCCATGGTGTTCAAGGTGCCGGCTAGTGCAGCGGGCCTGCAAGCCCTCACCCACAAGGTCTTGTGTTTCTCTGAAGTGATGAATGTGATGAGTGACAGTGTGCTTCTCTTTTTGGATATTCAGCCCAGCCATCTGCTCAATTTTTCTTCATCTTTTTAAAGCAGCGAAGCGGTGGAGTTGTTTTATATGACAAGGATCCAGGTCACCTCTGCATCATAACCTGGCGTTACCATATCTATTTCCCTCCTATCTTGCGCTACCTATGCTTCTTGGACCGGAAAATGTATAACTGCTCATAAATTTAAATACCAATAGACAACTTATTGAATATTCTCATCAATGAAAACGGGATAAAGCTGCATTCGATATCTATAACGTAAAAATGAGGTCAAGGCAAGGTCTTTTTGCACAAGACAGGGCTAGGGCCGTTTTTTTTTTTCTTTTTTTTTTTTACACCGTTTTGCTATTTTGAATTATTATTATAATAACAAAACAGTCTTATGGCCATTTCAGTGTATTGTCACGTCATACATGGACTTTTAAATATCCCATTAGTAATATTTCATATTGGGCTTTCTAATTAGGAATGTACCTAATTCTAATAATTATTGGACACGATTTAAATATAAACACGATTAGTAATCCGGCATAGAACAGAAATAAAACTGGAGATCAAGATGATATTTTACATATAAATATAATCTAGGTTATATAGACTGGGTAGAGAAGTGTTTTAGAGACATTGGATTTGGCAATGGATGTATCGTTTTTTTTTGTTTTGTTTTTTACTTTCAAAGGGCTACTGATAAGATAACAAAATGTCTTTCAAAAGCGTGTGTTTAGATGTAGAGTATGATCAGTAGACTTTTTCTTTTGTTTAAATACTTTTATGAATTAGTATGGGCAGCTTTAATTCCTTTCCCCAACCTCTTTTTACTAATTCAGTCTCCTTTACATAATTCACATAGATAAATATATCACACGTGTTACACAACATGACCCCGACCCTGTCGAATTATATCCGAAGGGGAAGTCATAATATGTTGCGTTTTCTCTCCACATTCTTATTCCAAATTGTTATCGCCACGTGAACTATGATTGCCTTCTTAAGAGAGATAATATTCTTGGAAGAGGAAATTATTTCTTTAAAAACGATATTTATTTTAAAAACTCTAAGGCAATATTCTCTATTTCCAATCTTACTTTTCATTACTAAATTATTTCGTATATCTCTAATTTAAAAATGTTTTTAAATTAAATAAAGAATTTGCCTTGTATATTTGTACGATTCGACCATCTAGATTCACAATATGATTAATGAATTCCCCAGTCTTTTAGAGGTATATTTTGTTGGTACGAAGTAATTTAAAAATGAAATATTTGTTAGTCATTAGACATAGTTTCTCTTTCACAGACATATAAAATAAATAACTATTTATTATACTTCTTATTCTTTTTTATTTTTTTTTTTTAATTGGGAAATATTTTTGTCAGATCATTAATGCTTTTGTATTTTTCAATGGTTTAATAGGCATTGAGTAGGTTCTATCGTTATCACACCGTAAATCCACCAGCTTTGTAGGAAGGTGGACTGATGATCGTAATCTCTCTCAAATCTTCTTTCAGTAGGAAGTAGTTTTATTTACTGGTTATTCTTGGTTACAGACTGTTCTTGAAAGTTGAAAGATTTCTATCCAAACTCGTTAACTGAATGTTGTATTATCCTGTAACCGGAATCAAAGACCTTTTTTTTTTTTTTGAAATTATGTAATATTTTCTGAAAGCCAAACTACGAGGTTACTCCAGCAACTCACTGACCCTACAGCCGGTAGATTTACGATGTTACATGGTAATCGAAATACTGCGACTTGTTGAACGTGCCCATTTTATTTAAGGTTTTCATTCAAGGATTAATTTAGAATTGGTTTTTAAATTACGATTTTTTATATTCTGCTGAAAAATAATTTTCAGTTTTTTTCTACAAAAGTTTAATTTGAATTTATATTATTTTGGAAAGTTTTTATTTTTATTTTATAAAAAGGCTAGGATTTATAAAAGTATATAGATTTCTTAATGGAAAATGTATTCAGTTTATGTACAGTAGAAACGGGTGTTCCTTCTTGAACACTTCAATGGAAGTTCAAGAAGGAACTTCCATTGAAGTGTTCAAGAAGGAATTTATCAATATGATTCAAAAGTGAATTCCTCAGAATATCTTATGGCTCAGTGAGACTATGCATATGAGTATGCATATGAAAATGGGGCAATAAAAACTAGTCTACAATACTTCGTAGTATTTTAGCGAATTTAAAATAAATTTGTTCTCTCCACAGTTTTTTAAACAATTTTAACTGAACCTACATAACAGAACCGGAAATAATTGTCACTAAAATATATTTATTTATACATTGGTGAATGTGTCTGTCAACGATCTATTGACCATATTTTTTAGTTTTTCGCAACCAAATTATGTATTAAGCTTATTTTCCAAACCATGTATAAATATATATCAGGTGTAAAATATAATGTTTTTAAATATTTATATTCTGTATAATTTTTATAAAAGCTGTATAAAGGAAGATTTTTAATGATGCAAGGTCCTTCCACTCTTAAAATATAAAAATCAAATTCGATATTCAAGTTTAGTTTTGTAAATTGTTAAAAGGAATTTGTTTTTGGTTCAAATCGAATGAAGGGGAGGATTAGTTTTCATGGACATCAACTTGAATAAGCGTGAACATCACTGCTACTATCTACTATTAGGTATGAAAGCTGAGAATTGGAAATCAATTTTAAAATTGAATAGATACTTTAATTTTTTTTTTAATACACAGTAGGATAATATTTAAAAAAACAATTAGGATTATTGAGCGCCTCACCCTCCTCTTCCATCCAGATCGATCTAAAACCCTTAAGAATTTAAGCCATTAAAGACATAAGCTTTTAGGTTTTTAAAACCAGTAGTAAGTATAAAAGTAGTTAATCTTGTTTTTGTATCCACCTTAATGACAAAAGCGGGAAGTAGCTAGTGTACGCAGTTACTTCGTGTCGATTTATTTTAAAATATTTCCTTGTGTTATTAAGAAATCAGTACAATTGAAATAGGGTTTACTGGGGATGGAAATTTCAAGTACTAACATTTATCCTGAGGATCCTAAGGAATTCACTTAGTTTATTCATATCCTGCATGACGGTTTTTCTTTATTATGTTGGGAAGGTTATTCTTACCTGTGGAAGGGAAATAAAATTTCCATATATTTTTTTTTTAAATCTCAATATGCAAATGGAATAAATGACCAGAGAGGTGTATAATAGAAAAATCCACACAGCGCGTCTCCTACCTGTCCTCTTGGTCCAGAATTCCTTTGGGAAATCCCAGGGAAGGCTCAATCTTCGTGGCTGGCCCGAGGGGGTTGTTCAGAGAGAGGGTACAGCGCGGACAGGTACAGAAAGAACTCCAGATGGAGAAAAAAGAGAAGTCCACATACAGCCACAACACACACACGCACAGAGAGAGGCTGGCGAGATGACTCGGCATAACTGTCTGCTAGAGAGAACTATTGTAACTTCTCGGGCCTTCTCGGCACTCTGGAGGGTACTTGGGGCAGACAACATCCTTTAGCCCCCTAGACTACCTACTCGAATTATCATTAACAAACACTAAATGTTTAAAGATCCAACAAACTTATTTTTTCGTGTATGATAAAAAAATTTAAGCATTAAAATGCAAAGAGGAATATTAACAGATAGTGTACATTGAAGGGTTCAAGGTGTTGGATGTTAAGCTGCACCAGCGTCCCTCGCTTCATTTAAAGTATTACATTTCGAAACGCAAGAAAGAATCTACACTGATAGCACTTTATGCCAGTTGTTTCTGGTCTTACTCAAGCAACCATTAAATCATATTCCGAGGGCAATGTAAACCAAACTTATAATTACAATGTATTCATGCCGCTCTTTGTAGCGCTATATATAAAAAAATGTACAACGTAATAGGTGTAAAATATAAAATATTATTAACATTTGTTGTCATTAACATTTGTACTATAAACAACTATAAAGCATCATTTTCATAAACGTTAGAGAGTTTATAATTTTTTTATTTTGTGGTCTTTAATCCCACGTAAATTTAGATAATTTTTAGTGCAAGGGAACAGAATAAAAAAACTTACTGTACCAGCCGGGACTCGAGCCTGGACAGGTTCTGTTCCCTTGCACTAAAAATTAAGAAACTTGGGATTAAATACCACAAAAAAAATAATATTTATAAAATTAAAATACAATCNATAATTCATACTATTTTATCATTATTCTCCTCTCAAAAGTAAATTTTTTCTGAGTCTCTTTAAGTTAATGTTACTGTAAAGTTGAAACTGTAAAATATTTATTTTGATAAATGTTTTGAGTTTTTTTATTCATTTTTAGCAGTTATAGTTTAGATACCAAATATGCATCTCTAATTATTAGTTATGTGTAATTTTATTGTGAGAAATTGAATTAAAATTTAAAAGTAAATAACGAGAGTCATTTAAACAGATTGACAATGTCAGCTCCTCCGAGCATAAGACGATATATTCGTCGTCCTCGGAGGTTAGACTCTCGACACTAGTGCGGGGAATTTAATAACTTATCAGACTGGTCCCGGTAGCATAAATGGAAAATGCACCTGCCCGGATAGCAGGAGATCCAAGTTCGAGTCCTGGCAGGGAGAGTTAGATTTTCATCTGTTCCCTTGCACTAAAAATTAGTAGGAGAGTTTATTTCCCTTTCAAAATATGCAAACTGAACTCGGTATTTGGGCTAAATTTGCGAATTATTCAAGAGATTTATTCATGGCTATTGTTGGATGTGTTACGGAATACGTATGCATTACGCAGTAACAACATCCTATTGTGTGAGGGAGTACGTATATAAAGAGACCAAATTTAATAATCATAAATGCTCTCATTATTATTAATTTTGTGAAAAATGTATCAAACACAAAAATAAAATTTAATTTTTTAACATTGGTATTCAATAACATTATACAAGAAAAAATACAACAAGGAATATATTTAAGAATGAAGCAGTATAGTTTAGCGCAACCCTCCACTACAGGGGACGTGTACTAGAATGGGTTGCAAGCAATATCGAGCCCGAATAAAACTGTTTTCCTTGGTCGTAATGGGAAAGTACTGAGCATATCCCCATGAAACTGATTTGGTATTTATTTAATAATATAAGAAGTATGTTGAAGTAGGCTTCCACAGTCTCCAGAAATATTCAAAATACTTCTTCCGGGTTGTCCTTGTCGAAGAATTATTTTTCGTTGACGTCATGTGATGGCTTCTTCAGGGCTGGAAGTAGAACGAGCTAGACAATCATCCCTGAAGTAGCCATCTTATCATGTGCGAAAGCTCGGCAAAAAACCACTTTTCGATTGGGTTAAGTATTTTAGTGTAAAGGCAAGGTTTTAGAAGCTTCACAGAGAAATTGAATGATCAGGAGAAGGGGATTACCTGAACCCCTATTATTTATGTTTATGACTTAGAAATTGATATTAGGATTAGAAAAAGGGATGAGAGGGGGGCTCTGCACATTAAATTGAAATTACTTTTATATGATTTGAGTAGTTATTTACAAAAATCCAACTATCCGAAACGGGGTTTAAGTAAACTCTATTGTAAAAAAAACTCACGGTTATGGTTGCTGTTATTACATAAACGTGACAAAATTCGGCATGTAGCATTGAAATAACAATATGTATGCATAATATTTTGTTTTTCTTTTAGCAGATTCCCCATAAGGAAATGCAAGGAATTCACGTTGGTATCATGACGTGACATGTCTTCGGTTCTTCCCCGATCCCAATTGAAAGCTAAAAATATGGTCCGTTTAAAATTATAAGTACACGCGTGCGCTCCTCAAGTAGAAAATAGGTTATATTTTGAATAGACTTAATTATTGTAATAAATAATTTGTGCATTTCATATGTGTTATAACAAATTCACTAAAAATGTTTGTTTAGGAAAATGTTTTAGCCCTTATTATTAAAAAGGTTTTCCAAAACTTATGTATTTTGAATACCTTTTGGTTGATGTCTCATGAGAAGATTTTTAGAAAAATACGATGATTTATAATACTATCCTCATTATTATTAGTTTTACGAAGAAAATTGATGGAATATAATAAGTTTAAAATGTATTTTTCTTACATTTGCCTTCCACAACAACATTTTTTTGAAAAACTCATTTTAAGGAACATATTTAGGAATGTAGCTAATAATGAAGAGTTCCCCCATTATTTCCTTCAGGATAGTCTAGAGCCAGCCTTAGTTTTCTTGAAATTAATGCTCATTGTCCCCTTCGTCTTTAAGATCAAATTAATCATTTACTCTCATTTATGTTCATTTTAATGTACTCGGGAAATCTGCATACTTCCCTCACCTCTTGATTGACGGACTATTATTTATTTTTTATGTCTTTATTTATTTATGTTATTTCTCATTTGCTAAATTACATCATCATCACTTTTATCATTGAAAGTGGCGGTTAATGTAGAACCATTTTATTAATTTTTGAGAATAAAAAATTTCTTCATTCTCTCTCTGTTCCAACAATTAATGCCTCTCTTATTTGAATTCTACAAGGACAGAAATTATCGAAATTAGAATTTGCTTTTTCTAAATAAATCGTATTTTTTATTTAATTTTCTTTTTTAAAAAAAATAATAAAAAAATCAATCTCCTCTATTGTAATATATCCTGCTGTAATTGTAACTACTTGATAAGTTATGCATTAGCTATCTATCCTGCCATTTTCAAATATCCTTACTGTTGTTAAATTTATCAAAAGTTTTATTGAGTATTATTGCTAAATTTAGCAGGGATCAGTCAGATCTCCAGTCCAAAAACTGTGATAAATATGGTATTAATTATGTAATCCCACTTTAAATTTATACAAGAAATGCAAAGGGAACCGGAAAAAAAAAAAAGTTTCTACCTCAGCCGGGAAGGTAATAAGATTTTCCCGGCTGAGGTAGTAAGATTTTTTCTGGCTCCCTTTGAATTTTTTATGTTGTAGTTTCTTTATTTTCCATAGAATATTATACATAAATATATGTATAATATATATACATTATAAATTGTGTAATAAATTTTAAGCTCCTGAAGAGGTGTCTAAAAACGCGAAATTTGTCGGGCAATGAATGAGTGTTATTATAATTGTTGTCATTCATTTTTGTGCTTTCGCCTTCCATCCAGAAGTAGAAAACAGAAGGTTATGTTTTGAACCGTCTTTATTGTTGTAAATAAATTTTGCATTTTTTATGTTATTATTAACAGATGCACGGCCATATGTAATAATACTTTATACATGTATTTATAATAAATACACAAATTATTTTATTACGAATATGAATTGCAATAATCCTGGTTTCTCGGATGCCTTCTTATTTTAAAATTATGATAAAGATATTTTATATTGCTTGGATGACCTGTGTCTAGTAACAAACTTTTGCGAATATGAAAAGGAATTATTATTTAAAATTTGCAACCCTAAACTCTGTTTCATACTTATTTAAACATGATCGCTTACAAGATCTATGTTTTCATCTTCAGTCCTTAGGAATCTTCCAGCGTGGATCTAAGAGAAACAATTATATTTTTAGGAGACAATTATATTTATTCTTACTTAGTAAATCGATGTATACACGCATTCATAAATATATTCTTAAATAAATATTAAGTTTTGGAATAATAAATGCATTTGATACATTTTAAAACCTTTTGTTACAACGTTGTAAGTTGAAATGTTTCCATATGTCCGTGATTGAACTTGCATGCTTTCGAGCATTCGTTGTATACCTGAGTTAGAGTGCGAGTGTTTATGAGTGTATCCTAGAGTTACAATAATAAATAAGCCTTCTTCGGATCATGACAGAAAATGAATAACACTGTTTGTAAGATAATTCAAAGGGTCCCACGCCACCAAGGATATAGGATTGCATTTCCTTGGTCGCGTGCACATACACAAACGCACGCAAGACCGCAGTTGTTACGTTTATCTTTGATGCAATTTTAATATATAATGATGTAAATATGACTTAGAGGCCATGATAAAGAAAATATGTGCTGTGATTTTCTGCGCTATTTATATAGTTATTAAATATTAACTTGGTTTGTGTTTGTTTATAGGACATGGACCTCATTGAGGTCCTGTGGAAGCAGGATGTCGACATGGGATTTTCCATTCAGGAGTGGCAGGAAGCTGCTGCTGCAGCGTCGGATGTTACTGCCTCCTTAAATGAAGAAGAAGATCCTATATTTAATTTGAAGGATAAACTGAAGGACGTCCCCAAGGACGATTTAGAAGATAAAGATGAAAAGGTAACCTCTTTTGTTTTTCTCTACTCAGGAAAGATATTTTCATCTGATATACAGTTAGTGAAAATTCGGAATCTTATGTTAGATTAGATGGAAGCATCACAGTTATATCGTGTACTTGACTGAAACTACTGCCTCATGTATGCCTCCATATTTGTCTTCACATGTAAAACTTGAATTTTCTAAATTCTTGAATCCTTTGAAATAAATAGGATGCTTTGCAGTTGAATGATTTATTTACGGGAGGAAATAACACCAGACTTTTAGTGGGTTTATTCAAGAGATTTTGAATTAGCTGGCCAAGAAAAAACGGATAAACCTTAATGTATTCCGTGCTGAAACAGTTATCCGTTTGAGACGCCAATATGTCTTCGCACAGCATATTCACCACTTTTTTTTTATTTTTTATTTATCTGCCCTCCACGCCCGCTAATTTTTTTTTCGGGTTTGCAGGTTGTGGGGGGGGGGTCTCCCTTATGTAAATCGTTAATCGTTAATGTAAAATAGTTGCCAGATAAACTAAGGCTTTCATCAAAATAACCTTCCTAGCTTCTTTCATGGAATTTTAAATCATTAAGGAATTTTTGCTGGATTTATTCATAGAGGGTTAGTTTTATAACCATAATAATGATATGTGTTTCACATTGACACATCCTAAGTTGTTGATATTCTATTTTTTCAGTATTATTAATTAAACTTTTTCAAATTGTTAACTAAACTTATAGAACTTCAAGTAATGAAGTAATTTTTATGGTTATTTCATCTAATCTATAATATTTTGGGTTATACTAAATCGTTTATAAGAAAAATTATTTAAGGGCCATCCATTTGGCAACAGAATCCAAGTTAAACATGAGGACCTTTCAAGAAATAATCTGGATGTTGCAATAGAAAATTTTTTAGATATCAGAGAGTAATTGAGATCTATCTACACTTAGAAACTAAATGGTCTTGAATCTAAATTAAACAAAGATTTGGGAATGAACCTCATGTTAATCCTCAGTCCCAACCAGTGAAGACAATAAACATTTACCCGATGTACACTGAAAATACACTTACCCAATAGAAGAGACTGATAAATATTTTACAATATGCATTTGGAGAAATAAAAATATCTAGTTGCAAAAATATTTCCTTAGAGGGAATTGGGCAAGCTATAAAAAGACTAAAACTTTCAAATGGGGAGGACAGGAATGAAAAGTAATTGGTGACTGGTAACTAAAGCCATATGGAAAGCTTTTTTCATCTTTAATTTGTTGGGAAGTCCTTAAAATTTCAGTTTTCCTCATCATCCTTTTTGCCTTATCTTCACCAGCAGTTAGACAATCTGAATAATTTTTTTTTCATACTATATTTATTTCAGGTTCTGTTCTATTAATTATAATGATGAGTGATCTTGTTGCCTGGGTAGTGAACTTACCATTTATAGGGTAGGGGCCTTTGAAAAAGAAAAAAAAAAATTATAAAAGTTGCAAACCCATTTACATTTGTTATCTTTAATAAGAAAAAAAATGAGATATTTCAGTTTATTTATTAATTTAAGTAAGAATCATAATAATAATAATCATAATAAAATATTCTAAGGATGAGAAAAAATAATTGTGGGACATCAAAAAACAATCTCATTTTTTATTATATGTGAACATTGCTTTATTTTAGACATTAATTTTTTTACTCATTCTTAATTTTTCTTATTCTTATTATTCTTATCTGAGGAAAGTAAATTAAATATAATTTTTATTTCATGGGATTTACTGTTACAGTACAGTTTTCTCTCTCTCACTGTCCCTCTCCCTCTCCCTCTCTCTTTCTCCCCTTCCATGCTTCCTGCCCATTTCTTTTGGAATTAGGAAAGTGCCTCAAAATTGCATTTATTTTAATTTTAATTTGTTATTAATGTCACTTGAACACTTAAAGAAACTTTCTGGGCAATTAACCAATCACTATATTTCAAGTGTGTGTGTGTATGTTTGTGTGTGTGTGTGTGTGTGTGTGTGTGTGTGTGTGTGTGTGTGTGTGTGCGTGCGTGTGTGTGTGTGTGTGTGTGTGTGTGTGTGTGTGTGTGTGTGTGTGTGTGTGTGTGTGTGTGTGTGTGTGTGTGTGTGTGTGTGTGTGTGTGTGTGTGTGTGTGTGTGTGTGTGTGTGTGTGTGTGTGTGTGTGNGTGCGTGCGTGCGTGCGTGCGTGCGTGCGTGCGTGCGTGCGTGCGTGCGTGCGTGCGTGCGTGCGTGCGTGCGTGCGTGTGTGTGTGTGTGTGTGTGTGTGCTCGATTAAGATAAATTATATTACTATTATTTTGCTATTTATACACAGTTTGAATAATTGGTAAAAAATATGTAGCATCTATTTTTTAAATGCTATTACAGCTTTAAATTAAATAATCATCTGCAAATCTTTCACCTGGCCAAATGTTTAAATGTTGCTGGCTTATGATTAAATCAGAGATAGCAGTGGATGTATTAAAGCTTTAAAGCTGCCCACACTGTGTCGAGCCCAAAAGGCTGGGATAAGATAAATGATCCTGAAGGGTCTACTCGTGGAAGGATCCCTCATTCTGAAGACCCCCTCTCCTTCCTCGATGATGACTTGCTTTCTCTCCCCCCCCCCCCTTCTTGTCTTAATTGATGTTGACAGGGCTCCACATGGAATCCCATAACTGACAGCCAAGTGCTCTAAACACATCTTACATACTCTTCATATCTCTTGAAGAGTAAATAATCATACGTAGCATTAGTAAATTTATTCTGCTTTTCCATATGGTTTTCAATAAGATCTCAAAGAGCTCATTTTTTCTACTCAATCATGCTTTCTTTATACAGGGTTTAGAATTAATCCATTTTTAATCATTTATGGTTTTAGGGATAAGGGATAGTATATATTTTTGGATTTTTCTGGACATTTCCTAAACTAAAAGTAATTACTATTTGAAATATTTCAAGAAAGCTCTAGATCTTACTTCAGCTCTATTTTTTAATATAGATATTTCCTGAGGTAGAACTTAATTACCTATTAGATCATTTACTAATATTAATGATAATAATTCAGTATTTTTATCTGAATAAAATTTATAACTGTGACAATTTTAAGGCCTTCCTGCATTCCCTTTTTGCATGTTTTGAAATGTCAAGACATCAATTTTTTCACGCTCTCCTATAGGGAGGGTGTCGAAGGCGTTCCCATGTCCTCTTGGTGTATTAAAAGGCTTCAAGGGGGATATTGAATGAGCGACCGCTATACAAACAACTGTATGCGAGGCTGGGGTATACAATAGATAGAAAGCGGGGAATATTCTCGTTGTTGTACCTCCTTCTCACTCTCTCTCTCTCTCTCTCTCTCTCTCTCTCTCTTTCTCTTTCAATCCCCGCTATCCGTTGTACCTTCGATAGATGGCTGGATAAAAAAAATCCTTCTAGTGTATCCACTCTAGGAGACGGGTGGGTGCGTGGGAAAAAGAGGAGTAGAGCACGCATTCCTCCCAAGGGACCCTGGTATTGTGATGGGGTAGGAGGTGGTGTCAAGAGTAAAGAAGAACCTTGTAAAGAAAAGAAGAGGAGATAAAGAGAAGACTTTTGGGACTCTACCTCACTCTATTTCTCTCTTCTCCATCCATCTTTTTTTATCTTCTTTTTCTCTCACACTTACCCTCATTGCCTCCGTATTTATGTTATTTAATTTCATGTCTGTTACAGTTATATATCATCATTCTAATTAGAAGATATAAGGAAAAAACAGATCAATTTAATTTTGAACCTTGCTTTAACATGGGTGAATGTTAGGAATGAGTGAATTTGACTGTGACACTGATTTTTTTTAAGGCCCACATTAGCTTAGGGAAAATATTAATAAAGTTTATAATTATATTATTTGTTGACAGCTGTCTTCTTTTACAGAATCAGATAGATTTATATTTTAATTTTAATCGAACTATGTGTGAATTATTTTTTTACTTCTTAACAATTTTCCATTCATGAATGTTTAAACTTATTTTTTAAACATTATTATATGAGATAATTAAAACATTTTTATATAATTACTACAGTTAATTGAATTACTGCTGAAGAAAATATATTATATTACATTTTACTACTTTATTCGACCCATTTTTCCTAGTTACTTATGACAAGTTTACTACATGACGTTCAAGTTTAAATCAATGTTTTTAGTTACCTACCTTTTATGTTTATTTCATAAGCATAATTCATACTATTTTATCATTATTCTCCTCTCAAAAGTAAATTTTTTCTGAGTCTCTTTAAGTTAATGTTACTGTAAAGTTGAAACTGTAAAATATTTATTTTGATAAATGTTTTGAGTTTTTTTATTCATTTTTAGCAGTTATAGTTTAGATACCAAATATGCATCTCTAATTATTAGTTATGTGTAATTTTATTGTGAGAAATTGAATTAAAATTTAAAAATTTTATATTGATTATATTGATATTTTAATTATCCTATATATTATTAATTTGGAGCTATTTTTTCAATTTAATGTTGTTCTTAAATGTTCCCTTCCACTTTCTTCTCATTTTAATTATTAATTTATTGTCAATTGAAAAAACATAATTTGTTTTTTTTTAATTAAACAAAATATTTTATTGAACATTATCAATTCTTTAATATAGCTTATTAACCATTTTTATTCCTACCTGAGTCTGACTTAATCAAAATACTTCTGCTGTCTGCATTTGAAGAAGGAAATATAGCTATCATTAATAAGAGGGTGGTAAGTGATCTCTGACACCCGTCTGTTTAGCCACCCAAACACTGACATAGAACTCTTCCTTGGTCATCATGACTGGTGTTTTCTTTGAAGCACTTCAGCATAGACTCACCTTTTCTATCTGGTCCGGCAATGTTTATATTCGTTTATTGGGATGTCTGTCTTCTAGTTGGGGCTTAGGACTATTTAAAAAAAAAAGTATTACTAGTACTTTTTTAC
Source organism: Oncopeltus fasciatus (assembly GCA_000696205.2). Taxonomy (NCBI): domain Eukaryota; kingdom Metazoa; phylum Arthropoda; class Insecta; order Hemiptera; family Lygaeidae; genus Oncopeltus; species Oncopeltus fasciatus. Next base: position 130,433 of record KZ807951.1, read on the forward strand.
TGATTTTATTTCCCTAAAAGAAAACTGTTTTACGAACTATTTTTATTCTTATTTATATTAAAATATGCCGATTTCAAGTTAAAATTGCTAATTTTAATTATATCTATTGAAGTAAACTGCTGATAAAATATTACACATTTTAAATCAGTCTGCAATCTTTCTTATTTATTACAAAATGAAAAAAAAAATTAATGTTATATATAGTATAAATAATACTTAAAAAGCATTCTATCTACAATATCATAGCTATAATGATTTATTGGTGTATTATATTATTTTCCTCTTATTTTAATTTTTTTTTTTTTATATTCTTTATTTAGAAAGATGACAAAGAAATTGACCATTGGGAAGGTATTGCCTACACAATTGATTTGGAAACAGGTGAGCAAATAAATTAATTCTGTAAATTATCATTTTTTTTTTAAATTAGTTCAATCACATTAACCATTTAGAGTGGCTACATCTGGTTATATATTCCCATTATTATTGACACCCATGGCACTCACCCCTGCATCATAGCAATTTCCCTTTGAATTTTTCGACTATGAAAATAGGAATCATCAAGAATTTCTAGTAAGGCCTGCATGAACTTTAATTAATCCATACATTAAGGACTATGCATGTAATGTATGTGTTTATTTTATTCTTGTCTATTGTCAAGCAATATAAATTTGTTTTGTTGTATTTTTGCCCATTGACAAGCAATAGAAATTGAACTTATTATTTATATTTTATTTCATTTAACCTTGAATGAAAATTATTTAGTGTTTGATAAAATAATAAAAATGAATGGATATGTTATGGGAAGGGCTATATTAAGGAATAATTTTTAAATGTTTGTGTTGGGAAGAAAATTTGGTGTTAGTTAAATATTTCTTCTAAATTAAAGGCTTAAAACTTATGAATTACGAATATTAACATTACTGTCATAGGTTGAGATTAAGATTTAAGCTCTCTCTCTCTCCCTCACTATATATATATATATTTTTTTTTTCCAAAAATGGCGGAAATAGGAATTGGTGTGGCGAAAGTCTAAGGATTTTGATGCATATGTTTGGCAAAGTCTTAAGTTGGAAGTGGATNTATATATATATCTCCCATTGAATAAGTCGTGATTCGGACTGTCACCCCTTACTCTAGATCATTACTCAAAACATCCATAACCATAGCTAAAGGGTGGGCTCCATTATCCTTTTCTCCCCTCCCTTTCCCCCTCTCTCTCACCCCACCTTCTCTGTTCTATCATTAATCTTCCTGGACAGCAAGGCTTTGGAAGGGGCTGCATACAGGAGGGTTGCACCAGGAAGACTCGGGCTGTGGCCATTTTCCTTCACCTCCCCTGGGGAAGGGATATTCTTGCCATCGTCACAATCCTCTATTGGAATAAGGTTCCTTCTTTCCCCATCTGATTGGGGTTCCTGGTCACGTTTTACCACCCCTCTTTATTATTCCATTTCATGAGATGAATTGATTCTTTTTATGACAAATTTATCTTATCTAACATATTTTTAACAATTTTCTAAAGGAAACGTAGCTGTTGAGGTTGTCCTCGTGATAAAATTTAAAAGAAAAAAAATCAAATCTTCATTGATTCTACCTAGAATCATTAGTAGTTCAATGTAGATGCCATTAATACTATATATATGTATGTGTGTATATATAAAAGGCAGGAANTACATGTTGTGATAACTCTGTTGATGCTCTACCATTTGCAATTTTTCATCAATAATTTTCGGAATAGCAAGACAGAAAATTAATTTTTTTACATTTAAAAAATTTAACAAAATAAAAATTGTTCATTTTTCAATTTAAATTTTGTTTTTTATTTATTTTGGTATCTTAAGTAAGAAATGAGTTATGCATTGTTTTGTATACTAAATTATTTTTTATAAATTCTTTATAAGTCATCTACTTAGTATAATTTACAGTTCTAAATGCTTACTGACACAGCTAAAATTTGCTTACATTATCACCCCTCTAATTATTAACAAATTTCAAATAATTTCACTTAGCTTACACTGCTGCCACATGATAGACTTTATTTCCTTAGCTTTTATTTTATAAGATAGAATAAGGAAAGTGGAAAATTTTAAAAGTATATCTATTATCCTTTGTCTTCTAGAAAAATAAAAAGAGAAAGTTTATAAAGGCAAACTCTTCAGGATCCTGAGAAATTTCTTACCATCTTTATAGCTTAAAATAAAGTAGTTTCAATATATGTTTCTTGTTTTAGGACTATTTAGTACTTTATATTTTCATTTATTATTTTGTTTTTCTTATTTGTTATTTTTAATATTTTTTTTAAATTTATTACATCAAATGTATTAATATATAAAATTAATACCACCCATCTACAAGAAAAGTATTAATTTTATTTTTAAAAATTGTTATTTAATCTTAGTACAATAAAGTTATATTCTTGTAAATGATACGTATCATTTACTGAAACATGAATATTGATAATTTTATTTTGTTTAAACCCTATACATAGTTTTTTAATTTGTCTGAAAGAAAATTATATTCTTATAGAACTTATAGAAGTTGGTTGGCAATGAAGATTATTAGTAAAGAATTTTATTATTGTGAAAATTGTGTTTCTCCCCGATTTATAGTTACTCCTCATAGTTTATCACCTGTTTCCTATTGTAAGTATTCAATCCTACTTGCTCTATAGCAGATATTGAATTTTGTAACGGCTTGCCATGTGCGGAAGAGTTTCTCCGGTGTCTCATATGAGAGGACTAGCCCAAACAGTTTGTGTGTGTGTGAGAGTGTGGGTTTGTGAAATAAAAAACATATTTGCACGCTACAGCTCAGGGGAGAGCCTTGTGTATAGGCCCAGCCTCCTCCTGCGTCAGGCCAGGAGAGACTTTCCATCTGCAACAATGCCGTAATCAGGGAGGCCTTTTGTGCCCTGGTTGCCATCGGAACAAATCCATCGGTCACAACGGTATGTTTGTTTTCCCTCAAGCTTCTCTTTGGCATGTTTGTTGGTTGGAAGAGACCTATGGTTTGAGGTTTCTCTCTGGCAGGAGAAAGGAATAATTTGAATAAAATTGTACTGTTCTTAATTTTAATGAAAAAATGATTAACTTTCTATAGTTTTAATGATTTTTATGGTTAAAATTAATTTTAATTAATCCTATTTATTTCAATAAAGTAAAGTTATAGTTCATGTGATAATCCTGATTTAGCAAATCTACTCTGATTAATTTAAATCAAAAATGATTGAAAATAAAATGAAATATCAAATTGAAGATTTATCTTCATCAATTCATCATTAATAAAATAAAAAAAATGATCAGGTCTTTTAATATTTTAAATAAATGTTTCTAAGCAAACTTTTCAATTTGGGTATTGCAACTCTTAATTTCAACCTTCTAACTAAAACAAAATTCGACCATTGTTTTATCTTAGTATGATGGAATTTGGATTTATATATTTAGATATCTCATATCATCACTGGTTTGAGGCATATTCATTAATGCATTTTGACTTATTAATTCTTGACACCTTTTAGTTTAAACCTACTATTCCCATAGTGGAGGTATAGCAGGGTACATTTAATATAACTAAAATTCTCTGACAATGATCATAAATTAGTAAATGACTAGTCCATTGGCACCATGCATGGGAGATGCGGGCGGCTTTGCCTTAAATTACATGGCGGACATAGCCTAGCTCTCCTTTGATCTCTCTGATCTTATAATGATAGGAAACCCATGTCAACAGGCTCAGAGCTCTTTTGCTTTGCCGCTCTGGCCCACTCTGAGCCTGAACAAAAAGACCTGTGGGAAGAGGAACAACTGGGAGGGAAAAAAATGATTGGGAGATAGAAGGGTGCTGAGGAGAGTAAAAAAAAAAGTCGTCCCATTAAGTCTTTCCTTGAATTCTGTCTTTCCTATGTCAATTTAGAGATTTTTTTAAGATGAAGTATTTTGGCAGTAGTATTTATGAAGGAATTACATTTTTATATGTGTATATCTGCATGTAAGTGTATGTGTGTCCACAGATGTGTGAGTGTGTGTGTGTGTATGTTAGCCTTAAAAATAAATTCATTAATAAGTTAATAAATATTTACACACTTCCAAACACAAACATGAAAAATTCTACCGTTTAAAATTAGAGAAATAAAAAGTTTTCTAATTGTAATTATGATATTTAAATTTTAAAGAAATATTCAAGGAAAATAAATATATTACACCTCACTGAATCAGTGATAAAGTCATTAAAACTACATAAAGCAAGTTCAAACTTAATTAATATATTTTTTTAACTGGAGAACAAAAGTTTAATTACAACTATAATTCTGGTCTCATTGAGCTCATTATGGGGACTTATCTTAATTTTAAAGAAATTGTTTTACTCTTGAAGTTGCTACTTTAAATTTTAGAGCCAAATTTAGTATCAACTTAAAGAGAAAAATTTCACAATTAAAACTGTACACAAATAAATACACATTAAGAACCTGGTTGATAATAATAGACATTTTTTGAAGAACTATGGTTCACTATGTTGTTCTGTACGAATGGCTAGAGTAATATTTGTCAATTAATAGGAATTTAAAGTCTTAAATATTAGTACAATGCAATATATGCATTGATATCTAAGAGTAATATAATCTAATACAATTTTTATATATTGTTTGTGTTTATTCATAAGCAAGGTAATAACCTTAATTTTTTTTTGGAAAATTACCAAAATTTTATGGGATTTTTGAGGTGCACTTTTATTATTCATTTATTATCTGTGAATGAAAAATTAATTCAAAGTCATAGAATTGTTGCCACTATTTTAACTACATTTAGTTAAGCCTAAAAACTTCCTTGATTATATCTTAGTGCTTTATGGTTATTAAATGTTCATGTGGCCTTACATTTCTCATGGTGGGCTTATTGGATAGGACCTCTGTATGGCATCAGCCCCTATCTGAGAGGGAGCTCCCCCACCAGTAAGAATTTAGTGCCGAGTCACTGCTATCAGAAAGAGGGTGGCACACAGGCACAGGGTGGGGACTCCCAATATAATTAATGATTGCATGGTCTTCTCCTTCTCCCCTCCATTTGGTTCGCTGCTTGAGCCCTCCCAGCTTTTCGGAAGAGAAAGAGAGCCGTATCGATTGCTCTTGGCACCCGACTAAACCATGCTTCCTTTGCCCTTGGCAGCTTCCACTCTTGTGCAACTCTGACCCCGGATGTTGTGTTGTTAAATTTTACAGCTCGCTCCTGCTTGAATAATTATTTGGCAATGAAACAAGTTTCTTATTTATTTTTTCCCTAATCATCTTTCAAAATTAGGTCAAGAAGTTTTGAATATTCTTTTCCCATCTTTCTAATCGTATTTGATTATCAGATTGTATTATAATTATTATAATTTTAATTTAAAAAATTATTATCTAATGTTTTTCTTTTCATTATACTACATTCTCTTTAATGCAATTGGTTTTTCTCCTTTATATTTTCTTTAAATTTTAAATTATTGATTTCTTAAATTTAATAAAGTTGTTTGTATACACCAACATGTATATGTGAGTGTGGGTGTGTGTGTGTGTGTGGGTGTGTGTGTACACACACACACTCACACCCAAATTATGGTAAATATTTTAATCAAATTTAAAGTTAAATTTATTTTTGGAATTTTGAAAATTCTCAAAACATGGAAAATGGGATGTCCCCTAATGAGAATCTAATAATGTTGCCATTACTGAGCTTATGCTATCATGCATGCATAAAAACACCCTCACGGGTACTCACGTATTTCATCATGTTTGTGTGTAAGCAATTATATATAATAGAAAATAAATAGTGCTTTCTTAAAGAGAATAACGGCCTTAGATAATATCTTACAATATTAATTTAATAATTACTTGCTTTTGATATAACTTTTTAGACTCTATTTTATCTTGATAATTATCCTTATTTTATGAAAGTCTTCAATGTTAAGACCATTTTTTCTCCAAAAACATTAATAGTTCTTATCATATTTTTTCATAGAACTTGTTTTATTTTATGAAATAACTTTGGTTATTTACTTATACACAGCTACCTGAGTAATACTCTGTTCTAATTTTGCAATTTTATTGAAGTTAATTTTTTTTTCATAGAAAATTTTCTAAAAAACATTTAGGTGAGGTGCCCCTGGATGTGATTATAAAAAATTCCTTAAATCTTTTCATCTACCAATAGATGATCTATGATCTTCATAATATATATAGTTTTATAATTTTTTACTCTTTTATTTTCACACTTTTACTATTTCACACTTATTTTGGTTGTATTATTTAGATTTGCATATTTAATTAAAGGGTTCTTCCAAGAGCTTTACCTTTAGAAGATGAAAATAATTTTTAAAATAAAGTACTACAACAAAATTTAAAGGATTTATGGAAAATTGGAAATTAAAGTATAATTACTAATCATTTAGTAGCACAATGATGGATTGAGGATTATATATTTTTTATTTTATACTTTAAAATTATTATTACATTAAAATAATAAAAATAAATTCATTTTTAAAAAAACTATTGTCTTATCTAAATTAATTTAATTAATGGGGATTAACGGTACAAGATGTTACTTCAATAACGGTTGTTCTTTGATTGAAGACAAAGACTACGGGAAAAAAAACCTAGCCTTCATCAAGGGCACGCCACGTCTCTTAGACTGAACAGAGCAGGCAGAGGGAAGAGGGGATATGTCCATGATTTTCTTGCCAATCACTCCTCAGAATTGAGATTTTGTCGGTAAAAACAAACTGTTCTTTACAGTCCCCTCCTCCACCTAATTTTGTGCCTTCTCTTTTTTTCCTAATTATCTGTTTTCCCCTTACTGTCTATAACTGTACCTAGGTAGAGGATGACACCAACCATAAGTTTCTAGAAAGTTTTCTTTTGATCACTAATTGTGATTGTGCTATTCTTTTTGAAAGATAAGCATATCACTGGGCATTAAATTACATTGTTGTATTTAATAGTGAAACTTAATTGTTGTCTTCTCTTCTCTTATTCAGTGTTGATTTCTCAGTGTTTAATTCACTATTCTTTATGTATAATGAATATATATATATATATACACACACACACACACATACAATTTGAAATTGATAATTTGAGAAATAATTCATATAATTTTATGCCAGACCTTACAAGCCTTAATATTTTTCTGAAATTTTATAATTATTTCTTTTAAAACCTTTATAAAACAAATGCTAAAAAATGTATTCAACCTATTAAAAAAATTGTCTCAGACAGAAAATATGTTTAACTTAAATTGCAATACAATTATGTGGAAAATAATATATTTTAATACAGTAAAACTGCTAAAACTAAAATCATGATAAGCTCTATTTATGTTATTAATAATATTTCTTTGAAATTTGTATCACCTGTATATTGTATACAACTTAAAATTTTCTAGTGGCTGTTAATTTTTTTTTGTACTTTGTTATAATAAAGTTATAATAAATTTGCCAAAAAATTACATTATATATGNATATTTTAAAAATGTAATATTCATTGGTACTCATGAAATTCGTATCATCTTCATGTATTTGTTAGTGTATTGAAGAAAACTAATGATTAATGTTCTTTTAATGTTTTATTATTTGATTATAGTTTATGTTGATATTTATAAAACGTACATAAACTTGGATTTAAGGATATAACTAATTAATTATTTGAAACTTCTGAAACTTCTCTATTTAAAAAAAAATTGTTTTTATTTATTTTCTTTTTATATTGACAAATATTTAGCAGAATTGTGTCTAATATACATACTATAATATATATTTCTGAAAAAATATTTCTGGGAAAGGTACTCTCTGTAAATAATGATAATATTCTTCTTTTGAGATGTTTATGATAGATGGTTTCCAATGAATAGGTAGCTTTCCAGCCTGGAAGGTAGCAGCTGCCGCACGGCCACAGTTATTCTATCCCATTTCCTCCTATGCTTACCTGCTGTTGGCCCTTCTAGTCCCGATTGGCAGCCAGGGGGTGGAAACAAAGAGCCAATAGAGGCAACATCCTCTGATTATAGTAGGCCCTTTTGAGAGCACCATTTATCTCCCTCCCACTGCTGGCCTTAGAAGCGGCAACCCTGGATGGAGTAGGGAGATCCCACTTTTTCTGGTACCGGCTCTCCTCCCTGTCAGCCATCTTGCTCCAGAACCATTCCGGTCTCCGTTGAGTGAAGTGCGTCCTTCGTCCGTTCCCCACCGGCATTAATAGTTCCATTCTTCTCCGATAATTTATTCTCCATACTCCCAACACACATATATTTTCTTGTGAGAGTGCAGTGTTATATTGAAAAAAACTTCAACTAATTCTTTGGTTCTCTTCAGGGTGGTTTTGCTTATAGAGGTATGTGTTTTATATCGACTAAATTAATAACAAATTTAGTAAATTATAATTATTAATATTAAAATATTTCCATTAATTTTTTTTATCTAGGAAGGGTGATGGGGGGAGGGGAGTATGGTTTCAGATTAGGATCCCATTGGGATGGGTCAGGAATCATTTGTTTACCTAGACCGGTACCTGCTAATGGTCCAGCCTCAGGTATAGACCTTAAAGCATTCTTGAGAAAAATGTATTATGCATCATTTATTTTTCTTCCTGTTGCTCTATTCTTGGTTTAAACTATTTTTCTACAAAAATAAATA
>KZ807951.1:142283-161626 GCA_000696205.2 Oncopeltus fasciatus
AAAAAAAAAAAAAAAAAAAAAAAAAAAAAAAAAAAAAAAAAAAAAAAAAAAAAAAAAAAAAAATCATTATTATTTTTGCATGTTCCTTCTTCAGGGAAAATTTTCTTGTTTCCCTAAAGAAAAAATATATCTTCATTAAAATATACTATTTTTATATTATTTTGGTCTTTATGTTTATGGATTTAAATTGATTTATTCTTTAAAACAATAAACATAAATATTTAATTAATTTTTCATTTCATACATAATTTAATTAATGTTTATTTAGCATTAAAATTTTAATTTTAGTTGGGATTGCAATTTTTTTTTTCTTTGTTTCTTACAATTTTCTTCTAGTGTGCATTATATCCTTAATATATTGCTTGTAAAAAGTTAGCAAATTTATGCACGTTACTGAATTGTTAAAGTTTATAGAAATTTTCTCTGCATTGTTATGCAAATAAAATTCAAATACTTTTTTCAGGTGAAATTTTATGCCTAAAAAGCAAATTAATCAAATATAGAACTTGAATTGATCTCAAAATATTAATGAAGTTTGGGATGTGTAGTAACTGTTCACAAATAGAAACTATATATATGAAAAATATATAATTTATTTTTCATGGCTTGTCTACAATAAGACAAAAATCATCTCCTAGAAAACAAGAAAACCTTTATACAAATGTCTTAGATACATAAATAAAATTCATAGGTATCATACTATCTTTATATCTAATAAGTTATGTTCTGGAAAAGTTTTGTATATGTTCTGGTAAGAAAAGTTATTTGAGGGATTGCTGCTAGAAAGCTAACTTTTTAGGAAGATAGCTCTCCTTAAAAAAATATCTATTTGTATATATTGAAATACATTTTTCTTTCTTCAAGTATTATCTTTTTTAATTTGATTACTATTCAGTCAGCAACACTTTTTTTTAAGAACTTCTCGTAATGCTTTTAACAATACCCTTAAAATTTGACTTTAACCTAAAAAGACCAGAGGCAACTAGCTCTAAAAATGACGGTTTGTACCTATCACAATTTGCATCCTAAAAGTGATTTATAAACTTGTGTACAATTTTATTATATAAATTATTGAATGAATCATTCAGATTTTGTAATGATTATATTAGGTTAAAAACTGGAATTCAATTATTTAAATTATTTAGATTGGAAAAATAGTTAAAATAATTTTAAGTAATCAATAATAAATATGCTATAAATAAATGTGTATCTAATAAACACATATATACCTGTTTATGTAATCATACTCACTTCGGCGGTACATTTACTAAAATTGGAACGATACTGTTTATGTTATAAAGCAACATTATTTTTTAAAAAAATATTAATTCTATGAAATGAATATTCTTATCTATTATTTTTAGTCAATCTGTTCATTATTGTCTTATTTAATTAAATTTTTGCAATAAATTTATGTGGCATTAGTACTATGCATTAAGTTGCAGTATCTTTTTATTCATTTTTTAGATGAAGATTTTGAGTTCTCTAATTATATCGTTTGTTCTCATCCTCTGTAGGGCTTGCATTATTCAAGCTCATTGATATATTTTTATTGCAATGGTCTCTTTTGTTTACATTTGTTTCAACAATTTTTTAAGTTAATGTTCTACAATAATATAAATAATTATTATTATTTAGCATTTTTTTAATAATTGTTTAATAGCATTTGCTTCTAAATCCTTGTTAATTATTCATAAAAGATTGGTTTTAACAGATATACAAAAAATCTTTTCAAAATATCATGATTGACATTACATGTTCTTTTTAAAATATGTTTAATAATTTGTGCCTGTGTCTTATATCATAGATTAATATAATCTCTTAAGTCATTCAGCTCGTCTCTCTCTCATTGGAGTGGATTGTTATAACTAAATATCCCTACTTATTTAACATCTAAATATCCCAATATATATTAAAGTGTATTATTCATTTATATCCAAATATGAACTATCAATATCCTTACAACATTTATTTATATTGGAAAAACTCATCTACAGAACATACATTTGAAGCATCTATTAGTAATTTGATATGGATTTTACACTAGTTTTTTTTTAGCCAGAAGTTTCATTGTAAATTGATTTCTTGTAGAGAAAAGCAATGAATGACGATTAATAATTATCATTGTGTTTTATGTTTACGCTCATTTCAGGTGTGTAAATGATGCTTTAAATTCATTAAATGTGAATTATATGAATTTAATGCATTTTAATTATTAATAATAATTCATGTGTGAAAAGGAATCTCTTAATCTTTATCGTTCTATGCCTTCATGATTTTGATGGAACATTATCATGAATAATAAATTGAATAATAAATATGTCAAAGATATTTACCATATTAAACAAATTTTTCTTCAGTTTTAGTTTTGAGTGCTATTGACTTTCAAAGTCTTGCTTTACTATTTTCTACTATAGAATGTACTTCTATTTTGCCAATCTCCTGATTAACTATCAAATTATTTCAGATTTTGTAATAGTTATTTTGTGGATTAAATAATTAAAGGCATTTATCTTCATCTTTCCAAGAAGGCAGAAGTGGGAGTCAATTTAAATAGTCACTATTCTAGTCCTTATAATTTTTATAATTCTAATCCTAGTAATTTTTATTAGTGAAGTAAGTCTATTTTACCGTTAAGGTATTGATTAAAATGATTTCATAAAAACTTTTTAGAAGGGATTGTGAAGGAAAAAACAATGCCACTTTTCCTAACTTTTACGAGGAAGATCTTAATATCCTCTGTCTTAAATATAGAAGTTCAATGTTTAGTGGATGGTTCTGTGCTCGGGCAAGCACATACTAGGTATATTATTATTTAAATTATTTATTGATTTGTTATGCTCAAAAATATACTTATTTTATTACATAATATGAATTGGAAAATGTATAATTTATTTGGTGTCCTTGATATTACTACTTTTGCTTGTAGCAAAAAAAAAAAAGGGGGAGATTTTAGTCTTTAATATTTAAATTTTCTTTTTGTTTATGCACAGTTTCAATCAATCTTGCAGTACGTATATTAACCATTTTTGTCTGCGTTTTTAAGTTTTCTCTATTCTCTTTCCCCCTGCATTCTATCCCTTTATTTCTCCCTCACCTTCCTACACTTATACCCAATATGCTATATTCCTCACACATTTGTAGTTAACAAAGTTAATGATTAATAGATTAGAAACTCTGGCTATTCAGGGAATTAAATATTGTTATGTTAATTGCATTAACTTTATTATTTCTTAATAATAATAGTGACATAGGGTATCTAAAAATAAACTTAACTATTAACTGCCTAAAAAATCTATAAAAAATTTAATTAGAGTTTTAAAAAACAATAAATTAGGAATTAGATGCAGTAAAAATTGCAGAACTATTTATTTAACAAATCCCAAAGCCCAAGGCGTGTAGTATATTATGACCTCCCATGTGTCAGAAATAGAATATTTGAAAAATTTTCAATTTTTTCTCAAATATTATCGAATAGCCTTCATTATTTAAAGAAGCATTCTTTCAAGTGATGAGGTTACAGGATTTTAATCCAACTTCATTACAAAATAATAAATTATCCTTCAGTTTTGTAATTCTTATTTACAACTGGTTTTGACATGTCTCAACTTCAGGTGGTAATATCCAACAGTGTCAATCCCGTCTGTAGTCTAATAAATTCTTATTTTCTACCTAAAACAATCAGGGTACACTCACACTTAAAACTTAACATGTAGAACAAAATAATAATTAGTCAAAAGTGATCCATGAAGTTGAAACCACTTAAGGGAGGCGACGAATTTTTGTAAAGCTTCAAAAATTTCATTTTGACGCAATATGATTAAATTTGAATTGAACAAAATGATTCAGACTGAATGATTGACTGGTGGTTTACCTGAAACTTAAAATTTGTTTTTAACTTATTCTACACTTAAATAAATGTATTAAATTGTTTGTCAATTCAACTGGAAGTAATGGTTTACTAAGCCCTTAAGCCCTCTCATCTCTTGCATCAAATGCAGTTGCAGCCAGCTCCCCTAGAGTCAGCAGTACTTTGCCCTCTCTGCTTCCAGATCATTTGAATTATAAAACTGCCACCAGTGACCGCATGGTGGAGGTAGACTGCCCTAGGTCCATTATGACTAGCCAGCCATTCAGGCGCTACAAGCCTTCGGTCGCTACGACACATACATCAGCTCGCCTACTTCCTATTGGTGCTTTCTCTACTCTTTGAAGTTAGCATTCGGCGCAAGCAGATCGAGAGCCGGCTTAGGTCGTGAGAGAAGCTGTTGCCAGTATAACACTTTTTCATCGCTTCATCTGAGATAAAACCGTAGGAGTTGAGTACCTGCCTAGAATACAGGCGCTGTCATTTCCATTCTACCTCATCAAACTCTAACGGCTCAGAAATCCGCCGATTATAAGCTAAACGTGGCCAATGGGGAAAACATCCCCACTTAATGTGAAAAACAACTTCCAGTCAATTTAGACTTCCAAGGGACGTTCGACTGGATTATCGTTATTGCAGGACGCATCATGCCGTATTAGTCATGGACCTTACCAGTCCCATTATACCTTACTCGTGTTCTTGTCATAGTCCCCAAAAAGGACGGTTCCGTTCTACCCTGTTAGTTATTCACGCCTCAAAGATGTGACTGCTCTTTTAAAGTACCCAATCTCCCACTGTTTTGACCAATAACCAGCACGGTAGCCAAATAAACCCGACTTTGGATAATAAAAGCGCTTTTCTTATTTTGCTCTTCTCTGAAGTAGACACGTTTTGATCTCATCAAATTCGTGAATATGGTTTTCGAGTTTCGTAATTCCCCTCAGATATTTCAACGTTTCATGGACGATATATTCCGGGACTTGACATAAGCGTTCTTGTTTCCTGAGAATAACATAAGAATGTACACATTCCTGGTCGCCACCAGGAGACCAGGAAAGTGTACACTGAAACGACGATGAATATCGCTGGAATCTATACCAAGTTCTTTTTAAACTAAGTCAAAATGACTTGTTCTTAAACATTGAAAAATACTAGTTCTCTATTCCATTAAATTCTCATTAATAATAACCGGCGAAGGAAGAATACCTATGTCAGATAAAGTGGAGGCAATTATTAAGTTCTCAAGCCAAGCACAATGGTCGAACTTCGCAACTCCCCCCCCCCCCCCCCCCTCCATGGGATCTGTAAGTATTCGAAACCCGCCCGACTCCAGATGCCTTAAATCAATGCTTATCCATTGACAGGACTCCCATCATAAGGACAGAGGCTGCCACTCAAGCTTTTCACGATCTCGTGTAGAAGTGCCCAATACAGCACAACGGACACAACCGTGGGTGTGCAGACACTCTGCTCACTTTAGCTTGTGATAGGTGAATCACCTTAAGTAGGTGATGCCACCAAGGGAGTAGTCCTGCTGCAATATGAAATGGATCTTGGCAAACCTTCAATAAGCACATACGATCCAGATCCGAAACAGAAGGAAGAAACCCAGTTCTCTGTACCAACTCCAACCCTCGTTATTTTCCAGGGAAGATATTTAGCAAGTCATAGAAGCCTAAGACAGTTTAATGACATACGCCACTGTAATGGAAAAAACAATATAGTGGTTAATGCATATCCTTAAAATCATTTGCAATTTCGCTATCTTGCGGAGTAAAAGAGTTATTCCCGTTTCAACACCCTGACTTCACTGCGAGGCTCTTACTCCCCGGACTCAGCCTATCATAGTCCTTCAGACAGACTGCATTTGGTAGGAACTTGAGCCGGCCGTCGCTTGTTGGCCTTTGTAGAAGACATTGTGCTTTAGGCTCGTTGCTGCGTATCGTGCCAGAAGACGAAACATAATCTAAAATCTAACTAAACTAATACCATCACACACCATTGGAAAAATTAGGAAATTGATGAAGTCCAACGCCACAGAACAAGTGCGTTTGTCCTTTACCACAGACTGAGAAGTATTCTCTCAATAATTGACCTTGCTATAGATTGGTCAGAAGCAGTACTTGTAACAATTGCTGGAGCGACCCTGATTCTACCACACTTTTCTTGTATTGTATTTCAATTTTATATTTAAATGCAGATAACCAAAAGTAGTTTCTTAATGGAAAAACCTTATTTTTCGGGGTAAAGGTTTAATCTCAGTCTTTAGTTTGATTAAAATTAAAATTAAATTGTATGTAAAATGTTTTTATTCATTTAGTAAAATCACACATCTAGAAGGACAGGTTTAACTGAAATCATTTGGCCATAATTAATATATAAACAGATGGAAATTCGTAAAATGACACTAAAACAATGATTCCCTATATTTTTTTTAATCTGCAAAAATCACAATATTTAGAGTGGGAATTAATCTGAATCCGGAAATTTGTGTTCAATGTGTTTATAATCCGAGAATTTGATTCCCATTTATAGAAAGAGGAGTGCAATTAATGTCTATCGCCAGATTTTCGAGATTTTAAAATTTCATTAAGCGTTGCTGGAAGAACTCCGCTACAATTATAATAAATTTTATCTTTAGCACGACATTTTTCAATCAATTTCCACTTTCTAAACCTATCACTTACCATAAATAAAAAGAGGTCTAATTTTTAAAAGTTATTTTTATTCCTTCTTTACTATTTATTAATTTACGACCTAACTCCACTTACTACTGTTTAGTACGCCAAGTACTTCTAAGATTTAGATTTCTTGTTATTTCTCTAAGCACCATTTTTTCATCAGCCTTTCTTTCTGCATATTGTATTATAAAATTAATACTGTTTCGATAGAGAGCCTTCGGAAATTTCTGTTCATAGTTTTAGGACCGTTCGTTTCAACTTGTAGCTATTTAGGTTTTTCTTATGACAGATTTTTGATCTCGATATTATTTCCAATCCTATCTACTAGACACGAAAAATGAAGGACAAACGCCATTCAGTTATGTATCTTGTCAGTTAAGCTTTCATAGATTTGTTATTCGTTTTGCTTTATTTGAGCATGAGTAAATGTTCCTCAGCCGCAGGGTAATTGCTGCGCAGACTCCGAACAACTATTTTTCTATTTTCTAAATAGTTTTAGGGCTTATAATATATTAATTTTATGTACTTATAATATGATGATTTTATATAGTTATAATATGTTAATAAATAATAATTGTGGTAATCCCTTCTTCTTCCGCATCCTAGAGTCCCCCAGCTGGAAAGTAGTTTATTTCTTCGAAAACCATAAAATCTAATTGGTATTTTTATTTATTTTTATTCTTTGAATTTTTTAAATTACAATTACTCAATTATACTTGACGAAAAAAGGAAAATAGGAAAATTTCCAAAATATCAATCAAATTGGAATTTAAGAAACATATAAATAAAACTATTTACAAAATTAGTTTAACATTAATGATAGTTGATAACGGTTATTAGTATATTTTCCTTAGGGGAAACGTTCTTATCATGACACGACTTTTAAAATATTTCAACAGATCTTTACTGTTCTTACATTAAAAAAGCTTTAAAAAAAATCTTCAGAATTTATATTTTTCTGCCCGCAATTTTAAAATAATGAAGCCAAATTCGGTATTTAAGTTCTTTTTTGTAAGATTTTTGCAAGTGATGAAATTTTTAATGGTGAAAGTTGGTGGGGGTAAAGGAGAAGGTTTGGACAGAGGCCAAAAATTATAGTCTAATAAGTTCATGGTTGGAGGTTTGTTATCCGTCGAGTATTGTGCTGGATGTAATGTAAAAGATTTTTAAAGATGTAATTTTGAGTATTGGGCAAGCCCTCTTAGTTTTATATTTCTGACCCAATTCGGCAATTCACCTTTTATTTCAATTATCGTATTATGAGTTAATTTTGCTTATAGTCAGATAAGCAGTACGGGGGCTTAGAGCAAAATATTTTTAGGAAGTAATTGGTGCAAAATCAAATTATCTATATTCTATAAAATTTTCAAGATAAAATATATTAAGGAAGATAATTACGAATATATCTACATTGGTTAAATATTTCCCCCACTCTTCCTTCCTGTCAGTTTTGAGACAGGTTTAGTGTTCTTTCCTTTTACGCTCATTACTCTTTGCGACAAAATATTTTTATTTATTTTCATCTGCTTAGTTTACGCTGCTCTTGCGTGACGAATAGAACTCTGTACACAACATAGTCCTACAGGCTGGAGAAATTAGTCAGGGTTTCGACCAGGATCAGAAAAATAAAATACTCCGACGTTTCGTCATCATCAGGGCGATGTGATGCGTCTGGAGAGATCTCTGAGGGAAGTTTATGGCCACATCTCAGAGTGCAGTCAGAGTTTTGACAGCAGTTGAGCTCTGCACCCTGAGATGTGACCATAAACTTCCCTCTGAGATCTCTCCAGTCATCACTATCGCCCTGATGATGTCTTACAAGTTAAGTCAAAACGTCGGCAATAATGAAATAATCATCCCACAATTTTGGAGTATTTTATTTTTCTCATCCTGGCCGAAATCCTGACTAATTTCTCCAGCTTAATACTCGACGCCCAACGAATCTCCAACCATAGTTCTAGAGGCTTCAACTTCTTTAATGCGAATTGTGTCTACCTGATTTTTGTTATTTATTTTGATGATCCTATATTATTTATTTATTGCTAAAATTCTTAAGTTACAGCGCAGAAGGGATTATAAAATCCAATTAAAACAATTAATTTACTATGTATTATATACGTGGGGAAGGGTGTTTTACCACTTCAATTTGTTTATTCAGTTTCAGTGTTGTCGAGTCTATTTATATAAAATATTTATTTTCTTTCGTCTCATGAAAAAAGCACTACTTCATTTGAGCAGTTCAAAATAAAAGAGCGAACGAAAAATTAATTAAAATTATTAATGCACTTGGCTTGCAAATGTCTAATGTAATTTGTGAATATCAAGAAATGCAACAAATATATTTTGTTCGGTTTGCCGAGAAATATAACATTTTTCACTTTTGATTTTTTCGTTTGGCGGATCTTTCAGCAGGACTTAGTGAACTCTATGCATACTAATCTGAGCATTTTGCTACTCAGATTAATATACACCTATGACCTATTATTGATAGATATGTGGAAAGTTGGAAATAATGAACCAGTGTACGGGTTTTGATGTAGGGATTTTACACCTTTATATATATGATGGAACATTATCATGAATAATANNNNTATATATATATATTTAATATGCTTTATTAAAGCAGTCTTTAAATTAATTGAGTAATTCAAATTGCCTTATTCAATAATGTACTAATTTTTCCTCCCCATTTATTCAGGTGAATACATAGTGAAAGAAGAGTCAGACGCTGAGGGCGAGCTAAGCTGTGACGACGAACCACCCTCTTCTATCCTCCCAGAGCAAGACTTCTCCCTTGAAGAGGCTCTCCAGCTAGTCGGCCTCAATGACGATCTACAGGTAATATCTCTTACCTCATCCATATCTTAAGATGTCTATGCTCCCCTTGTCACTAATGTGAAAGTGTGTGGTAATTTCTTTGGCTTATCAGTGATGGGGAAAAGTTGCTAGAGTATCCCCCCATGTACCTAAACTGGGAGATTGCTGAGCTCAGGTGATGGGACCGTAGGATTACAATATATCTCTTGGAAAAAAAACTCTATTGATTATATATGGTGGTTAAATAATAATGAAAATAAAGGGAGGTTTAAAAACAAAGAAAGAAAAATATTTAATTAAAAAATAAAAATAAACAGATGGAAAATAAACATGGATATAGTATACATAAACAATTTTCAGACTTCGGAAAAAAAAAAAAATTATTATGCTAATGTTTAAGTTTCTCAACTTTTATGCCCTAATAATTCATTTTCCGTTTAGAATATAGTTTTAAGTATGGACAAGAAACAGTCCATCTTGCTTATCTATCAGAAAGAAGGGCGTAATAACCCCGCCTTTGACCGTCCTAAAACCTTATTCTAATCCTAATCCCTAAAACGCTCAGCTGTGCAATAAAATAATTTTGTGCCAAGTTTGCAATTTTCAATTTGATATAACCCTTTGTTATAACAGGAACTTCGCCCCTTTACAAAGAAGAATCATTTCTAAACGCTTTTTGGTGAATCCACTTTGAGTTAGACTGCAGCCCGGCAGTATATGCCGTAGATCGAAATTTGGAAAAATCGTTTGTACGCTTTATTTGGTAACATTTATGGCTAGGATGTTGCTAAAGTCAGTTACTTACAGGGGTAATTGGCCTGCTCAGTAAGAAGGGATTTAGTGGGATTGTCTGTGTGGGAGCGTGTGGGGGAAATGAGAGTTGGGTGATTTGTCGCAGGGGAAGTTGACTGATTGGCAGCCGGGAGCGACCTCTCGCTCATCCCTCAGCCAGCCTCCTCACATAACACATGCCTTGCAACATCCTCTCACTCACCCAGACTATATATTATAATTGTGAAATGTTCTCACCTCTCCTCATTACTCGGCCACTTCCATCTTGAACCGCCTTGCTATTTATTTTTAGTGGGGGGTGGTGCGAAAAATATCCTCCCGTGAGCGAAAGAATACTTCAGCGGACATTGATTGGTTCTTCGACGCGACTGTTATTTCGTTAGGTGTTTTGTCATCTCTGCGCCTTGCCGCTTAACGGTGACGGTATCAGAGGGCTTGAAACAGTTTCAATGAAATACGATTTTAATTTGCACCTTGTTCCGTAGAATCTCATTGTTCGTTTTACCAGTCTGACAGTCAACATTCATAAGGAGTATTATTTTCCGGGGGGGGGGGGGGACACTTACTGTTTTGCTAATTTATTAGAAATTGGAATTCATAAATTGCCTGATTGTCTTTGGTAAACTTTAGTTAAGATGCACGAGAGTGCTTCTTCACCTCTGAATAAGAAGACTGATAATTTTTTGTCCTGTAATAATTAAAAAAAAAAAATTACATCTAACCTCAGGATTTTATATTTATAGTACAACGAAATTTACGAAGGAATCGTAAATCAGATCCATTTTTTTTAGATTCTACCTACTAGTTACGAAAAATTGATTAGGTGACTGTTAAGTTTTCAAAAGAAAGGCTTGGTTCGTCGATGAGGAAAATCGCTATATCAGATGTTCTATTTATATTAGACTCTAAGATGATTTTAGTTGGGGTTCGGTCAAGGTAGATCCAAAAAACACAAATTTAAAAAAATGTATTTTTTAATAAAGGATTATCTTCGAACGTTTCGGCTTACATTGTAAGCCATCTTCAGGGCTATCATGAAGATGAGAGAGGACGTCCTGTCCCTAAGTTCACATTTCCATGACATTTTTTTCATTTATACTAGAGTACCTTCAAATTTATATGCGGCTTTACTGAAGAAAGTTGCAGGAGTTTTTTCAGTAAGAATATTAGTCACATTTAGTGAGAGTTAAGGTGCTCCGTTGGCAATACTTTCCCAACAATTATACAGTTATATTTATTGATGATTAATAGCTCATAAATAAATGTTCAATTATTGTTGCTGATGAAAATTTCTGTTCCTCCAATGGCTTTGACATGCCTCTAGCTCTTCCCGATGTATCTAATGTTTCTCTTATCGCAGCTGCTGGAGGGCGGCGGGCTAGAGGGGAGCAGCAGCGAGGGCAGGAGTAGCAGCGACTCGACCAGCGGGGCCAGCACAAGTTCTGGCTCCCCCAACAGGCTCACAGACGAACTAGAACTCATCGAGGAGATGATACATGGCCCTTCCGTATACCATCCGCCTCACCACCGGAATCACTTACAGGTAGGCATCACATATCACAGTAAGTCTTCTACATGGGCTAATCTGAAGCCCATTTGTTTTGGCCATATGTTCCAGAAGCCTCAGTTCATTTTGCCTCCTTCTATAGAAATTTGGGTGGATGGTGTTTCTGAAGAAGTTACTTAACGGGTATATAAACCAATTTTTCTCCTACTGAATATAAGAATGCATCAGTTACATCCATGAACAGTTACGTCCAACTTTCCAGTTAATCAAGACGATACATGTATTTTCCAAGTATCAACTAGGTACTTTCTGCTTAGCAACTGTAGTACTCCAGGCCTTCAGTCTTTTCAGCTCGTGGCAACCCGAAGCTTTTGATAAGATAGGGCTTTTAACACTTTCGTGGAAATGTTTTGCATCGATGTCATACTACTTGCTTAAGACTGTCTTTTAGCTTCTGAAAGTTTACCATATCGACAATAGCAAATTATAATATAAATTTTCCGAATTAAACTATATTTGCTCAATGTATTTACAGTTTCTTCTTCCGGGTCGGACCGTGTCAAGTTGCCGAGCTTTCGCACATCCTGTGATGGCTTCTTCAGGGCTGAATAGAGAAAGCTCGGCAACTGTCAACAACTTGACACTGTCCAACCCGGATGAAGAAACTGTTAATACATCTGACGACCGTCGAAGCCTACGTGAACATATATTTGCTCAATATAGTTTTAGTTGATAATATGTCTTTATAAATTGTACGTACTAAGTATTTTACTACCGCAGTTTTGATGATTGAATAAATATTACTGACCTCTTCAATAGTGAGTTTGTCTTTGATAAATTGGCCACCACTAAAAAATAATAACCTTACTTTAGAGTTATTGATTTCGGAGACCTATTTATCTCAATGAAACAGAAATGAACGAGATTTGTTATCCGCTTTTTACACATTTATTGGTATCAGATTAATCAAAAGCATATACTCTTTTCAAGACATCATGTTGTATTGAATTCCTCACCACTACTTTTATTACTTCTGCTCGTAATTTAATATCGGGTTGAATAGTGAAGGCGACAGGCCTGCCCAATATTGTTTTTTAGCAGTGCTGCGGTGAAAACTAGAGTCCTTAGTTTGGTTATGTGTATTGGAAAAATTGAGTCCGTCATACGAATATTATTGGGGCATTTCGAAACACCCTGAGGAAGCATCACTCACCCAGCAGACCCATTTGATGATTGATCGTCTTTATTTGACGTAAAGTTTGTTTGGCATATGATTGACTGAATGAGCACTCTCTATCTGGTGTTGTCAGTGATTGTGGACTACCTATACTCACCTCAACCACAAAATTGAATTAGGAATATTAGTTCATAAGAGTCTTAATAGATTATGAGGGATATTACCAAGATCATTGAAGTCTCATTTTCTTAACACACACATGCGCATGTATGCAATATATGTATGTGTGTGTCTGTATATATATATACCGCACTTTCGTGGATTATTTCGTATATTTTTCTTTGTGACTTTTTTGGGTAGTAATTCAGAGTTACCAAAGATTAATCAAACGTCCAAGGATTTGTTGATTTTTTTCTTCCCTCCTTTTATTTAATATATAGCGCTTTTCAAGACAAATCAGACTTAAATTGTATCGTAGATTTTTCTTTTCCACCTCTTTGAGTTAGGCAGTCAAAGGTTACCAAGATTTATATATTTCGAACTTACATTTAAATATAATTCCCTTGTAAATTTCCTTATTTCCTTTGCATCACCTCAGAATCCTTAGGAAGAGATTTTTCATACATTAGCACTCTATACAAATAATCATGGCCCTGGAAGGACTTATATTTCTTCATGAAAGTTCAGGCGGACCTAGACCTCACAGCACGTAGGGAATTAAAGGGTGATTCCTTTTATACACAATTTCCTTGAGGATTTTGTTTACACTAAGTATTTGAAGCTTTTTTTTCTTTAACTGAAATGTAGCTTGTCTTTTTGTAAATTTAATTATTTTTAATAAGGTTTTTTTCAAGTGCTTAAAATTATGTTTTGAGCAATTTGTTACTAAAATATTTTATTTACATATATGATTTACATAACATCATAAAATTTCTAAAAAACCAAGAATTTTCAACTTTTCAAGTTAATTTGCCGAACATTTAAAACTTAAACAGTTAATTGAAACATTTTCTGTTGCGAAGGGATTACAACTTAGAAATATTAATTTAGTTGTGGTTTATTATCCCACGTAAACAATTAATGAGAGGGAATAGAATAAAGACTACAACTTAGAACTTTTTTCATAAGAAAGAGTAGTACCCTTTTGAATTAGAAATAGGTAAATGGTAGAAACATTATAAAATTATTACGGTGTTTTCGCGAGAGTTTTTCCATGTAGCTATCTCTTTTGTTGCATTTCATCTAAAAGATGAGGGACGTCTTTTCCTTCTTTCGCCCTTTATGTTTACGAGGGATAATTTGTAGACTACTGGCAGGGGTAGGGAAGTCGTCTTCTTAAGTAGCCAATTAGGGGCATTAAGCGCGGGGGGTACCCCACCTTGCGGGTTGGAGTCCCCCAGTGTCAGGTTTGAGAAGAAACGGCACCTGGTACACGCAGCAGATATTCGCGCCCTTTCACCATTACTCTGCTGTATTTCTGGAGGAGGAGCCACAGCCAGCTCTCTATTAGCATATACCGTTTTCTAAAGCCTGGCCTCCGGGCCTGTTTCTGTCCCCCCAAAATGGGTCAGCGACATTCGACCATGGCCCCCCCCCCGTCAGAAACATATGGGCATGTGATTACCCACTTCAATCTCTTTCAATCAATTTAATTATGATGGCGGCTCATTTCGCCTCCATTTTCTCTACCGCTTTTTAAAAAGAACAGATAAATGTTCCCAATCCTCATTACTTTAAAGCAACAATTTGTCTTCGAGGTAATGCATTAGCTTTCACAATTTGTTCTCTTTCACAAGTAAAATTTATCAATTTTTACATATGGGATTTCCTGCAAGGTTAATCTTTATCCCCACCCTCTGGAGCCTTTTAAAATTCTTTGATGCCCATTTCTATTTGCTGGTAAGGTTTTCGTGGAGGCGCCATGATAGTTTATGGGATCCATTGGATCCCTCAATCCTGGTACTGGGTTCAATAACACATAAATAAATAAAATCCTGTCCTGAGCCTTGGATGTTAAGGATGGGATGGTAATACTTGTAGATAGCCCCTCTTTCCATGACCCTAAATGGCTTAAAGAAAGACTAACACGATTAAAAAAAAAAAAAAAAAAAATTATTTTTGGACCATTTAAATATCAGCTGAAAATACTCATCCTCTGAATTTATTACTAAGACAAAAGGGATATTTTGCACAATTACATTCAGTATTTATTAAATACTCATGAGCCATCCGTAAGTGTATTCATTTTAAATGTCCACCTTAATTATTAAGACTATTGTAGGAACCACTCAACACCACGATTTGTGTCTCCAGGGTTTTGTCATATATTGCATGAGAACTTGGAATCTTTCTATTAGATAATCTGCATTATTGATTTATGTATTGCATATGGATGACTTTAAATGGTCATACACTTTTTCACACATAATTGTGGATTTTGAAGAGAATCTCAATGCTCTGGAAGAGGTGTAGCGAGCTTTCCTACTCTTCCAATTACTTTTAGCACCATATCGGGTCGTTACCGTGTTTGAAGTCATGTAGCGCCGATGTAGAAAGATTTACCATAATTATGATCAACTCTCAATGGAGCAAACATACTAAAAGAGAAGAATTAATTGGACTCCTATACTATATTATAATCTAATCTTAGAATAGAAAACAAACTGGTGGTCCACAAGACTTTACTACGACCTATCTGGACGTATGGTGTAGAAACCTTGAGTGCCGCCAAGCCTTCCAACATCCAGATATTTCAGTCCTTTCAATCCAAAACTCCTCACTTCACCCCGATTTTAATATCCATTTCGTTCAAGACTTCATTTCTTCCCGCTTCACCCTTTCCCGCAGTCAACTGCCATACCATCCCAATCTGTTAGCACATACCCTTGTTCTTCAACCCCAATCCCTACAACCCTCCCCGTCGACTCAAACGAAGATGGCCTCGTGACTTTCTGGAAACATAGTTTGTAATTTAAATAAATGAGAGTGGTGCCATTGGTCACCTTCTCTCATCATGCGATGGTCATTTAATGTTATTTTATTTGCACTTATTATTATATTTGTCCTTCACGGTATTAACAGAGTGTAATAAAGAAATAAAACGTTTAAAAAAAAATATGATCAGTCATTAGTTGCAATCATGAGTGTCTTGTACATACCGATGTCATTGTCAAGTTCTCTATATAAATGAAGATACAAAAGTCCTTTTTCAAATGTGTTACATGAAACATTCATTTGCTATGGGGAAATGTACGACTGACGAGACGAATATAACCGACCGGAAACTCCTGCATAGCTAGGACTTGTGAAGTCCTCCTGTGGATGTGCCCAATCTCCGCGAAGCGGCCCCCTTCCCTCCCCTCCCAAAAGAAGTCGGGCTCTCGGCAGACCCAATCAAATTAATTATGATGAGGGTTGATGGCCCCCTCCTGGATCGTTACCGCCCCGGAGGAAAGCGACGTACCCAGATGGAGATAATTGACCACTTGTCCCGCGCACCTCTATGGGACAACGCTCATCAAATAGGAATTTTTTTCCTCCCCTAAGGCAGAGTGCGCAACCACTCCGAGAAAGGGCCTCGCCAGATTAAGTCTTGTTATTGTCTCATCAAGGCCGACCAATCAGCTTGTTATCCCCGTCATAATTTTCACACTTTTCTTCATTTGAGCTATATCCTGCCCTCGCCCTTTACAGTATTCAAATGTTGCTGTAAATTATTAATTTTTATATTTTATGAAACCTATTTTGATAAAATTTTGTGCCATTCTTTGTTGTTTTGAATGTTCAAGGCAATGTGCCTCATTAAGGTTTTAGTTTTATTATACATCCTTCCTAGTTTTATTATACTCGTATAGACCTTTAGCTTATGATTATCAGATAACACATTATTGCACGCATTTGTTGAGGATTTTTTTCCCCTCTGATAATGTCTTTGTAAGAGAGACGTTAGTTCTCTGAAGACCTCCTTACCGCCAATAGTTAGGGGCCATGTTGGCCTTGCGCGTTGTCAGCCATCTCGTTGAAGGACGATATAATGATTTCATTGCTAAGTAGTTAAACAGTTTCCGACACCAGGTTACTGTCTTATTTTTATCATCAATTTAATTCATTTTTAACCAACACCAATTTTTATTCGTGATATATTTATCGTTAGTTACATTTCCAGACATTTTTGTTTGCTTGCACATTACTGAGAAATTAAATATTGGAGTCTTTGTCATAGTTCAAACAAGGCTTCTTTTACGGTTGGTTCAATGATCTTGGTTATTTATTTTTAAAAAAACAAAAAAATTTTTCCTGGAAGAAGAACATTTGATTTTTATTATTATTATTTTTTTTTTGTAGTGGTCGTAATCGAGCTACACGCTTGTTAGTTTATTAATAAATGACAAATTCCAGTTTCACGACGAAATTAAACTAATTTAATGGGGTTTATCTGAACCTGCAATTTTCAACATTAAGGCCTACGAGTAATTAGTATTTTTTCTTAATAAAATTTAGCTTATCACTTTTTAATGTAAGTTGAATGACTACTTATTAGATGATTTTAGTTAGGGTTCGGTCAAGGTAGATCCAAAAAATACAAATTAAAAAAAAAGGTTAGATTATGTGTAAATGTTCCGGCTAGCATTGTAAGCCATTTTCAGGGCTATCATGAAGATGAGAGAGGACGTTCTGTCCCTGTGGTAAGTTCACATTTCCATGACTGAAATGTAAACTTAGGGACAGAATGTCCTCTCTCGTCTTCATGATAGACAGCTCTGAAGATGGCTCACAATGTAAGCCGAAACGTTGTCAGATAATCTTTTTAAAAAAAAACAAAAAAAAACAACACTTTTTTCAAATTTGTATTTTTTGGATCTACCTAGACCGAACCCCATCTAAAGTCATCTAATAATTATATTTACGGTCAAAAAACACTCCTGTTGACTGACCACGTTCGTTGTTTAGAGAAATTAGAAGAATAAAAATGATGCCTAATGTGACGGGCCTAATATTTAAGTGCAATGAATCTTGACACAGAACTATTTAGTGACATATAAATAAATTTTTCAAGATAAGGTGGCGAAATTAAACAGTTAGGAGGGGATTTCCGCGTATCGTAAGTTTTGATTTTACTGTACTTAACCGTAATTAGTAGTTTACTTATTGACAAAAAGCATATCGTTTTAAATGTAACAAGAAAGACTGAATTTGTTATTGATCGAAATCAGACGAATAGTAGGGCGGATTACCTGATTACCGGATGTCAAGTTAGAGTACAGATGTACCAATCGGGCGTAATATTTAATTAAGCGCAATGAAACTCAATACAGATAGGTTTAATAATATAAGATAAGTCATTTACAAATAAGTCTCATTCATATGTAAATTACAAGTGAAGGTAACCAGAACTGAAACTTGTAACCAAAAATTCTCTCAGAAAAGTAAATCGGACTGAAAAGTTTTGAAAGTTGGTGTGAAAAAATTTAGCCAGAAAATTCATTTTACAAAATTGAACATTTCGTGTAATTAAACAGGAAACGAGATATCCAGGTTGACCTTCGTCAGGAACGGATCGGCTGAGTACACTTGTCTAGCTTTTTATTTCTCATTTCTCTCTCATTTTAATTTTCTTTTATTTTATTTTATTTCTCACTATTTTGTTTTATTTTAATTTTATAATTACTATTGGTGGTGGTTATTACTAATAATTATAATGGAGGGTCCCTCTTGGGGCTCTTCAAGCCCTAAGCGGAAAAAATCAAAAACTTTTGTAGAACCTAAAAATATTAACATTTTACCAGAACATAAGCATGTTGAACAAAAAATAAAATTTGTTATTTTTAAGAAATCAGGAGAGGGAGACCTTAAAAACGTCTCACCTTTTATTATAAATAAAGCTATAACTGCCTGTGCCGGTGAAGTTATAAATATAAAAAAACTTAGAGATGGGAGTATTTTGATTGAATGTCATAATGACACTCAGTCATCAAAATTACTTAACTTAAAAGCTTTTTATGAAATCCCCGTAAAAGCCGAACCACATCAGAGATTAAATAGTAGTAAGGGCTTAATATACTCAACTGAATTACTGTGTGTTTCAACAACGGAAATATTGTCTGAGTTACATTCACAAAATGTTGTTGAGGTAAAACAAATAATTAATAAGACAAGAGGCCCTACTCCTAGATTTATTCTTACTTTTTGCACACCTCACTTACCTCAATTTATTAAAGCAGGATATTTAAAACTAAATGTCACTCCCTACATACCAGCACCCTTGAGGTGTTTTAATTGTTATAAGTTTGGTCATATCACAGGCTCCTGTGGTATTGACTCTCCAAACTGCAGAAAATGCTCACAAAGTGGCCATACTGACATGAATTGTGATAATGCACCCTTTTGCGTTAATTGTAATGGAGAACATGAGCCCCTAAATCCCCAGTGTGTGTCCTACATTAAAGAAAGAGAAATTAAAAACATCCAGGTAACTAAGAAAGTAACATATAACATTGCAAA
>KZ807951.1:214740-252795 GCA_000696205.2 Oncopeltus fasciatus
TATATATATACATATATATATATATATATAGGTAGATATATATATATATATATATATATATATATTAGTATCTCACTGTTTTATAGTTTGAGATATAGTCATATATCTACTAATCTCAAGCATAATCTATTGCTATTATTTAGTGGTAAATCGTTGGATTAGGGGTGGGCTGATACGTGCTATCCGTTCCACGAAAGGTGCTGATAGAAGTCGTCCTGTACCTGAAGAAGGTATCGGTGGGAGAACTCGACGCTCATCATCCCCTGAAGTTTATGGTAATTCAGAGACGCTTTCAGTCTGGGTGCGGTGGGCTCTCATGCCTCACGTCAGAGTCTCAAGTGAGGATTTTATTGAAGTCCCATGTAGTGTATCGGCCGTAGATCAAGTGGCTCCATCTCGAGCTGTAATACAACTCTGCTAGGCCTAAGTCACTCGGCGTCGGTCGTGTCCTCTCTCGTCCTCCTTTCTCCTCGTAGTCTTCCCGGTGCCTCAAGTCTCCTAGCCTGACATTCTCGAGGGGTTGTACTTGCCGGATCCTCTGCGTTACGGTTTATTACCTTCATCCATCTGCCAAGATAAAATGAATTGATGGCTCGAAGGAGCAATACTCTTTAAGGAAGAAGTCCTTTAGCAGTTAAAAGTTCTTTCACTTAGCAAAACACTTTTGTGTGTACCCCATTTAATTTTATAAAATTTCAGAGCTAATGATTTGTATATTTACTAAGCGTTACATTACGAACATTAGATTTCGAACCTTTACAAAACCCAGCATAGTTTTTTTTTTCTAATCTTCTTTATAGATTTGACGAGTACACTTTATTTGTAAAGTAAGAATACTAAAACTAATTGTGCACTTTTTTTTCCATTTTAGAATTAACAAACCTGTTTGATCACCTCCATACTTTAATTTCATTTTTACATTTTTTAGTGTAATGAATAAAGCATTCCACTGTATGATAAAAGTTTTAAAGTACTCTACGAAATCTGAGAAGTAGGAAAAGGATATTTATAAACAAAACAAATAAAATATTCTGCTTATGAAGCTTCCATGATGTCTCCTGCCCAGACGTAGCTATTTAATGCGAGCTATGGATTCCTGTGAGTTTATAATGATAATGATTCGTGTCCAACTCTTCAACGGAAATTATTAGTTCTATTTTTCAGCTAGAGAGTTCGGTAGTGTTCTGCCTCCCTAACGAGCTGGAACAATAGGCAGATGTAGGAGGTAGGTCCAGAAGTGTCAGTAATAGCGGGCCGAGTCGCCTGTAATTGCTGCAGTAAAACCACCTCGCCAAAGGTGCACTTTACCACGTCCAATAGGCCTCAATTATTCCGTACGCCTTTACTGTCAGTCCGCCTCAATAGAATTAAACTGTCCGTTTTCTCTTTTGTAGCCCCTAATGTCCCCCCTCCGCCAGGGTGTTTGGTCTTCTTGAAATAGTGGACTGTTTCCATAGGCATTACAATAAACTCTGTTTAATGTTGCAATTTGGCGCTTTTAGACCCGTCACACTGCGGGATCTTCAGTTCAAGCTTTTTCTCAAAGCCATGTGCGGATACCGTTAGAAATTTCGTTTTGAGGAGTATGTTGCTTTTGTGCATAGGTGCTATGATGATAAAGGAAGGATCGCTACATCAGGAATGGCCTGGTCGTATATGAACCTCATTGAACATGTAGTCTGTAAGAGTTACCTAGGATTCCCAGTCATCAGCTCACCTCCTAGAAGTTTCAATACATTTTCATTAAGATCGTGAAATCTAGGCTTGTGTAAGACACCAAGCTGGTGATAGAGATTTGGGGCACTAGTTCAATGCAGATAACTCGTTCTAAAAATATTTTGTATGTATATTATGTAGCGTATGCAACTAATTGTTGATAAAACAAAAACTGCCCCGCAACAGGTCATATAGGCCCAGGGGGGAAATACTTGTTAAGGATGTATAAAAAATACTGCTTTAATGATATTTCAATTTTTTTTTCTTGTCAATAAGCTGTTTGTTTGCATGTTTTTTTCAAATTGGTTATTTTTCAAATTGTTTTTCATAAACTTTAAATTTTCTTACATAGCTTTCTACATTCATACTCTTGATATCACATTATATTATTGCAATTCTCTATTATACTAATTTCAATTATTATTGTGTATTATTGTTTATTATTAGTATTATTGTATTTCTACAGCCCTGAAGATGGCTTACAATGTAAGCCGATACGTTGGCAGATAATCCCTTATTAAAAAATTCATTTTTTAAATTTGTGTTTTTTGTATCTACCTTGACCG
This sequence comes from Oncopeltus fasciatus, assembly GCA_000696205.2. NCBI lineage: Eukaryota > Metazoa > Arthropoda > Insecta > Hemiptera > Lygaeidae > Oncopeltus > Oncopeltus fasciatus. The sequence goes on from KZ807951.1 coordinate 217,023, forward strand.
AACCCCAACTAAAATCATCTTAGGTTAAGGATGTATTTATTCTCGACCCGCGGGTCACTAGATAAGGCTATGGTCAGTAGTTCATTCAACAAATCCAACAATTAAAAACAATCTCGAATGGGTAAATTTAAATAAGGCATAAGTAGTTTTCCCCTAAAGAAAATTTGAGGCTGTCTAATCTCTGGCCTGAATGATGGTAGAACTGTCGGATTCATCAAAAAATTTTACACAGTGTCAGTGTGAAAATTAAAGATGTCTGCCTTTAGCAATCAAGAACAATAGGTCAGGGACGCAGCTTCTCCCCATCATTATTTACGTATTTCAGTCGAAGGTTAGGTCATTGGAAGCCATATACATCAAGTTTAAAATCGATGTATACGTCGATTAGCTGTGCTCTTTAGTCTTAACCAATGGACCTAGTAGTCTTCTTAACTGTGTTTTACCCAACCCTCTCAGAATCATGGAAGGTAGAGATGGAAGAAGAACATAGTTCCAGAGCCTTCCAGAGCAAGGATGTCAAAATTTAATATACGATTTAATATACTCGTAAGTTCATTTACTACCAATTTTAAGTGAGGATGTTAGGAATGGACACTTCACTATGAATATGAGATGGAATCTTTGTAAATGAACGACGAAAGAAAAAAAGACTACTTAGGTTGAGGAAGATGGATCAGGAAGTCACTTACAATTTTGCTATTTAAAAACTGGGCCGTATTTAAACGATAGAAGTGGAACACAGAACGAACTGAGTTTTCTTTATTGTTTTCAGAACGAGAGCGACTAAAAACAATTTGAACCAATTATACTACTTCAATGAATCCAATCACTGTAATTCATAATTAATTAAAATGCACTGTAAAATTATGTTTACATTGGAGGACTATAGCAGCTAATGTATGCAAGGTAACTGCTGTAATGTAGCTGTTATTTGGTTGGAATAAAATCAAGACTTGGTAGGTTTAACTTAGAATATTGGCTGATAAAGACAAACGTGCAAAATTTACATAGTACTAACAATGACAGCAATACATCATTGATGTAAAATTAAATATGTTTATATGTATCAAGAGTATAAATAATTGTTATAAGTCATTAGCATAAATAAATTTCATTTACATAATTTCCTATGTGAGAAAGTCTTTGGAGCTGAAGAAATAAAACTGATTTGTAAATAAAAAAGTTTATTTTTATTCACCAATGTTTAGATCTAAATTTCAGGCCTTCATCTACTGATGATGATTCATCTGTAATGATTTAGTTTCTTTTGAACAGTTATCTCTCTTCCCATCACCCCATTTGCCCTGATGAAGACCTGAAATTTTAGATGAAACGTTGGCGAAAGTTTAAAAAAAAAAAATTCTTAAAAAATCAGTTTTATTTTACTGAGGTCCCAAGAACGATCCCTGACTAACCTCTCCTCAAAAAGCCAGAAGGTGACTAGTTTCCTCCAAATAAATAAGGACGATATTTTAAAAAAATGAATTTTGAGTATTCTCAATTTATGATTTTCGATACATTATAAAATATATAGAAACAAGATAAAAACATCTACATGTATAATTTTTTTCAATTGCTCTGAGCCAGTAAAGGTTCTGCCCCTTATTAAGCTTGTATAACAGTTCTGCCAATTGAAGGAATGTTACTAGATGTAAGCCTTGCTCAGCAAACACACTTTGTTCTTGAGACTTCATTATTTCAGGAAAACTGCATTTTAAAGTGCCTATAACTGGTTATTAAATTGGTCGAGAAGTTCGTCATATAAGCCCGGTATTCAATGACCAACCCATTTCTGGTAATCTTGCCCATTCGTAATTTCATGTTTGCATTTTAAGTTCAAAATAATTCCTTTGGATCGTGCTCTTTGTGGAAAATTCCCTTAAACCGCTGGTAGCTGACAGTAGACGAAAGGATTTCGCCCCCTCTCCTAAAACATAACAATGTAATCAATTGCAGAGCTGTAAAGGGCCGAATGGAGGGATTGTGGGGGAGAAGAAGCTGTGGGCCAGTGAATATAAAAGTGGAAGCCGCGTCGCTTTACGACCTTTACCAGGCGTTGAAGTCTCCAAGGCGAGGGGGCAGAGGAGCCGGGAGATGAAGAGAGCGGTAATGAGGGCCGGCCAGGTGAGTTATGATGATTGATGCTGGGAACTGCGGTGATGTTTCTTCTTGCCTCCGATCGGCAGGAACATGGATTGCTGAAGAGGGAGGTGGAGGTCTACATTTTTTGACACTTCAGTAGCCTCCTTTCGGCCAAGAGCACCTGATTCATTTTACCAGCTAAGCTCGAAATTTAAGTTCACTTCGTCGCTTATGGATTATAGTTAGTCAAGCTTATTGATAAAACATATTTCACTCAAATTTCGACAGTTTAAACAGGCTAATAAAGTATAAAAAGTGTAGTCTAATACTACCAGTTGTCCAGAATTTTCATTTACATTATTTCTTTTCTAATAATTCTTTTCATGGATATTTGTCCAACGACCACATTATAATATCTTGTTAAAGCTTCAAATGCTTTATTATTTTGACATAAATAGATAAAAAATATAAAATTATAATATGTTAATGAATTTAAACCTGCTTATTCTTCATGTTCTATGATCAGAACTTAAAAACATTGTTCTTAATAATAATAATTTGTATTATAACAGTATGTGCATTAAAATTATTTTCTTTTCATAAGACTTTTCAATTCTTCCTATATTAATATTTAATGTTTTATTAATAGAAATCATAATAGATTTAATGGTAATTAAAAACAATTGGTAGTTTGAATATTTTCTAATAGTTTTTTCATACATTTATTATGTATGTATTTATTTACCAGCTGTTTTTATAAATATTTTATAAAAATATTGTTTATTATTTATTAGAATTCAGGAATTCAATTTAAACAAAAATTTTAAAAATCATATAGAATTTTTTACCTATTGTTGGAGATATCTCTGACCTTCTAGTAGTAGTAAGATATTGTGGAATTGAATCGCTTCATGCCTACAATTTGTAACTCAAGAGATATTAACACAATAAATTCATTTAGGATAATATGATAAATTCATTTAGTCCGTCTGCTTAGTATAATATAATAGAATTTAATAGAACAACCTTTATTTCACTTTACATAAAATACATTTTGTTTTGGACAAATTGAAGGTTCCTCATGATTTTGAGATAGACTCGACCGTACGAACACTAACCTAAGAATATAATTAATTATAGAAATGTGTATCTTAGTTAATAAAAATTAATAAATATTTAACAAGTACAGGTAAAAAAACACTTATAACTAATCATTTAATAATTATTATTTATTTATTTAACACGCACACATTCATATCCACAATCTGCTAGATATAGTAGTAGATAAATATTTTATTTGGTTGTGGTTTTTTATCCCACGTAAATTTGAAACAATTAATGAGAGGGAATAGAATAAAAAATCTAACTGTCCCAGCCAGGAATCGAACCTGGATCTCCTGCTATCCGGGCCGGTGCACTTGCCAATTGTGCTACCAGGACGCGCCAGGTATCTCATTCAATTAATTGTTTAAAATTTACGTGGGATAAAAACCACAACCAAATAAAATATGTATAAAGAAAAAATTAAATAAATTTGATGACGGGAGTCGACAAATAGCTTGACAATGTCAGCTCCTTCGAGTGTAAGACGAAGTCCTTGTCTTTCTCGTAGGTTAGGCTCTCGCCAATCTAGAGGGTATTGAATGAGATACCTGGCGCGTCCTGGTAGCACAATTGGCAAGTGCACCGGCCCGGATAGCAGGAGATCCAGGGTCGAATCCTGGCTGGGACAGTTAGATTTTTTATTCTATTCCCTCTCATTAATTGTTTAAAATATAGTAGTGTATATTTTCAGTAACATTATGTCCAGTCATGAATGGTACTTGGATGTATTGTTGGGGTGGGTGGTGGGGGAGGATTTAGGGGCGAGGGGCAGTACCCCTGATGGCTGTCGTGTCCAGCGGTCCGTGTAGGCGCGTAGTTCCTCGAGCAGAACACACAGCGGAGCGGAACCTGTCCTCTAGGGCCCTTGTCCAGCAGGAGCGTCCCTACTTTTTCTGTGGGTCGCCTTAACATCGCCTGCCCCACCACTCTCCACATATTTTGAGTTCACCTGTCTCTCCACTGCTCCTTTCGGTTCTCTTCAGTACCAGCGTTATCCGTCTTTCAGAGATTTTATGTTTGAATACACTTTGAACCAAGAATGATCTCATATTTTGTCGCCAAGAAGAGAGCTGGCCACCACTGCTCCAGAACCTTGTTGAAAACATTGACGAAGTCTAAAAATTGTAGTTTTCTCTGATGTCCTGACTTAATTAAATATGTACATTTTAAATGGTGAGTTTTTGACCGTAGAGAATTTCTTTGCGTTCGGTCAAGGTTGATTCAAAAAAATATTTCTTATTATCTGCTTTATGAATCAGTTTAAAGTGTTAGTGCAGTATACCCTCAATTTTGAATTTCACAATATTTGTTGACATGAAAATAGTAAATTTAGTGTTAGTTTTAACCGAAATGAAGAAATTTTCCCGATTAAAAACAGTATTTTTTTTTGGTTTTTTTTTAGGTTCTCAGAGAAAATTAAACTAAGATCGTATCTACATACCTTAAAGTCAAATTAACTGTAATTAAGCGTACAATTATATAAAATGTTAGTATAGGGTTTGGTGTCCGCATCAGATTTTAAACCAATTTTTTCTGAATTTTATTTTTGTTTATAATTACATAAATAAAAAAGAATTAGTAAGTACTGGCTAGAAATATAATTTCCAGCGAATTAAGTTGAAGTCGAAAAAGTCCATCTCGCAGAAATTACGTAAATTAAGCGAATTTCTCAGTAATTTAGTTTTTGAATATTTCTATCTGAACATTCCATCTCATCTAGTCCCTTACTGTTGTTGAATATATCTCATATGAATAAACTATTATGGGCTCAGTTTAATTTCTCTTAACTAAATATTACCTTCGCTACACCGAAAAAAATAACAGCTAACCAAATTTACAGCCTTTAGGATTAATTAATTAATTTTTCTATTTTTACTAGACTAAAATTGAAGACGGCGATGTTTATGAAGCATATGTCTTTAGTTTAAAATAGGGAAATTCTTTATTGACCTGATAATATTTATTATATTAGAATATTTTGGAGATCTTATAGGACATAAGTTTTTTGGGAAAATTCTAATTATATGAAGCCTTTTACCGGAATTCTTTTTAGAGTTGGTTTTATTTGCAGGGATTCAGAAACAGTTTTTACTCTAGTTTAAGGGAAGAAAATAAACGTTTTGAACTAATATTAAAACTCATTAGATTTCTTACAATCTGAGTTAGGGATTTTTCCTTCTCTCCAATACTTTGATTATCTGTTGTGTGTGAAATACTTGTTGTGAGGGGCATATTGAGTGAGAGACCTCTATCGCCCTGTTAATTCCCCGGGCAGCGTGGCAGTGGTCGGTTATTAATAGAGGTGGCTAACGTCAGATCTCTGCGACCCTGAGCTGTCCGTCCGGCTTGGTCCACCTCTCCGCGACATATTTCATCTCTTGCAATCTGTCATCCTCCGCGCCAATCAAGTCTCGCTAGCGAAACGAGGAAACGAATCCTACGGGAGTCAGGATGCCAGTCCGTACAAATTTCCTTGCTATTTCCTTTTACGCATGCACTATACCTGGGCTACACATAAGTTGGTCTTGCTGATTATAGCTGTCGCAGTTCATAGCTCCCTCCGTGCTGAAGAATCTGTCCCATCGCCCACAGTTGGTAGGTTGAACGAACAGCAGTCCTCTGATATTCCTAATTCCTGACTGATGCCGACTTCTCCTTAGAGTGAAGGGTGCTTGCTCAAGAGGTCGTGATGAGCTGCCCACACCGTGTCCCATGCTACAATAACCACTGCTTTTGTCATTTAAATCCCTGCTCGCTACCGTCCGCACCGCCCACCTTCCTATTCACATCTCCAGAAGGACAATGCTCTGCTCTCCACCTCACTTTTCTTGCTCTACTAATTATGTCCACCTCTTGGGGCAAAGAACTCACTGAAGAACATGTCCTTGATACTTCATCATAACCTAACTTCCTGAATGAATTCAGTCATTCACCAAACACTACTTTGAAGTTGCATCTATTTATACCTTTAGTCTCCAGGGGCCAAATCACAGCTGCTTATATTCAGTGCCTACTAGTAGTTTGGCTGAAACCAGATAAGATAGTAAGGTGGGTTTAGAAAAGATCAAAATTTAGGAACGTAATATCTTCGTTTTAATGAGGGTTATGATAACGTTTATTGTCCTTAATATGAGTATAGTTAAATTTTATAATATTTTTTTAAAAATGCATATAAAGGTAGATATTTTAAAACTACAAAGGTTAAGGCGCTTCCCTCACTCTTGATGATTCGTGTCATGTTTCTCACTTTACCCGATTTTTATCATGGAGTGAATACTGTTAATATATTAATGTTATATTTATTTAAGGATGTAAAACTGCAAATTTCGCGGTTGATCTCTGAGGTGTAATACTCCAAGTAGATTTATGAGGATTGGAAGAATTAACATTTTGTGCTTGCTAGTATTTTTTCTTATGTTAAAAATTCTTTTTAAAAATTTGTTTGTACTAATTTATTTATTATTATTATTCTTTAGTTTCACTTATTTTATTTAACACATATTTCACTTAAGTTAAATTAATATAAGACGTTTATTTTGTATTGGTAAATAATTTGAAACGAACATCTTGGAGTTCTTATTTAATTGATGTAATTGAGTTGGTTGCTACGAAATATTTCGGTAAATTGAGGGGGCTATATTATAACTGTGAAAGGTGTTTCACCACCGGGAGAGAGAGGCATCAAGAGAGCGTGAGTAAGTTGCTGTAGGTTATCACATTAATCCTCCCTGGACATTTGCTGTTAAGATTTGTCTCATGTCTCTTGGGTCCGCTCAGAACCATTAATTAGCTGTTGTGTTTCATTTTCTTAGTCATTTCTCCTCTCGCCCGAACACATTGTAGTGTGTCGCATTGCGATTGCGTACAGCTTTAAGTACGTCATAGCTCTTTTGACGTCATATCTGTCTGTCGAACTTCGTGGGGTTCATTACCACCAGTCTGCCATTTCGCTCTGTTCATAATTTCCTATGTTTCACGAATAAGTGCACATGTCGCCTCTTTTTCCTTGCATCTCTCTCTCTGTGTTTCTGTGTGTTCCTATGTGCGTAAAGCTAACAATTGTTTTATTTTTAATTATTTCCCAATATAACTACTTTTTGGAACAAAGAACAAGTATGTTTCTGTTTTGAGTCTTCGCGATACATGCTGATATGTAAATAGAATTCTGTCTGCTGCGTTAATGGGACAGTCGCCTGTTAAAACAAGTTTTTTTTTTCTTATAGATATTGTATAATGATATCTTTCGGAGACGCAGATTTTAGCTATCACATAAGTGTCAAATAAAATATGTGTTCTTAAAAAAAAAAAAAAAAAAAAAAAAAAGAATATTGCCAATGATAACAAAAAGTAATGTTCCCTGCATAATGCAACGTACCTTCATCACTTAACGCAGATTAGATCTGGCCAAGTATTTTACTCAAATAAGTTCTTATGAACATTAATGTATTTTTGGCGAAATCCGAAAGAATGCAGCAGTTTTGTGTCACGAGTTGTTCTCATGACATATCTTTTGAAAATTATTTTGATATTCTCCGCGATATATGATGTTTGTGTGGGTTTGTCAACGTTCTACAGCCAAGGTTTTCAGATCTTCTTAAAGAAATTCAGTATGTAGCTTTGAAATTCTTGACGTAAAGATGAGCTTCTTATTTAAAGACATCGGACAAATAGGAATGGGGGATTACATGATATGTCAAGTTCGAATAAAACATATTTTTTCGCTGCAGTAGGCGTACTATTCAGTTTAAAGTATGAAACTAAAAAAAAAAAAAAAAATGTTTGTTGTTAAAAGGCATATTTTATGAGTTACTCAGCGAAATTAGACCATTAAGTGTAGAATTTTACGTTTTTAGCTTAACATTCTAGAAGCCACAATTTTTTTTTTTTTTTAAATAAAATTTAGTATTTCGCTTTTAAATATAGAATAAATGGGATTTTCCGTTATTAATCGATAATAAACAAATAGGAGGAGGGGGGGGGGGATTATTTGAAATTTCTAGAAGAGGTCTCTTCTTACTTCAAAGATGCAAGTACAAATCATTTTTTCAATATGGTGGGCCTAATTTTTACTTTATAGTAATAAAACTCATCTGAGATTTGTAATTTAATGAAATAAATATTTAAGGAGTTACTCAGCGAAATTAAACAATATAGAGTAGGGTACAGTAAAAAAAGCGTCAATAAATTATTTTAATGGCCTAGAAGCTGCAAGGAGTTGTTTTTTAAAAAGAAATTTGAATTATCTGTTTTAATTATGTTATGAAAGGCTCAGTTCGTTATTGTGTGAAATTTAACGAGTGATAGTGTGAAATGTCCAGTGTGAGTACAAGAAGGATTTTTGCTGCAGCTGGCATATTTAGTTTAGTGCAAAATCATCAGCACAGATGTACAATACATGTTGATGAAAACTATGTTCAATACTACAATAGGGGGTTACATGAAATGGAAAGTTTAAATACAAATATTCATCAACTGCATTGCTGAGGAATTTGCTTAGTTTACGCAGATCCTGCGTAACTGATTTTTCTTTTATTTTTCCCTCTTTTTTTTCTCCCTTTAATAAAAATATTCTTGTTCTGTTTTAGGTGAGCTTCTTCTAATCTTTATTTAAATGTGAGTATCATTAATATCATAGTGATTTATTCAGTTACGGATAAGAAAAAATTTCGACTTTATATGTTCAAATGGAGAGTTTTTTAACCGTAGATATTATTCTTAGATGATTTTAGTTGAGGTTAGGTCAAGGTAGTTCCAAAAAAAAAAAATCTACCTTGACCGAACCTCAATTAAAATCATCTAAGAATTTTGACTTTGTATTCTTTTATTTTTTCCCAAATAGCAGTGTGAGTTTAAAATTAAAAAAAATATTAATTAAATGTCCATAGGGTTTAGTAAATAAAAAAAAATATAGTAATGCATATTTACTCATGTCAAACTAGGATCATTTTAGATTTAATTGAAAACATCTCCGATTACAGAACTTACCGGGGCTAGTTTTATATTTTTCCTCTACTTTTGAAAGATGCCTTAGCTCCATTACGAAATATGGTATGATGGAGGATTTACCAGGTATATGTAATCTTATCTTAGGAACCCACGAGTGCCCGGACGATACTGTTTTGGGGCTCTTGAAGAATATTTACGTTCCTCCAGCTTCTCTTCTACGTTCTTCCAGAGGTACTGGGGGGGGGGGGGACTGTTTTTGCCGATGGAAGGGAGTGTTTACACAGGGAGAGCAAGGCTGGAGTCAGGTGTGGGAGCCTATCAGTCAGTATTAAGTCCGATGTTGACACTAGCTCCAGCCACCGCCCCTCTGGAGCCCAGGAAAAATAATCCTCCGCTACCCACAGCCTATAGTTCCTTTTTTCTTTCTTTCTTGTTTTTTTTCCCCCTTCAGATGTGATCAGTGACTTCTTTCGAGCAGCATTGTCACTGCGGGGTCCCTTGTCTGAGGTATGACGTTCTTCCATGCCTCCACGGTCTCTTTCGCGTCCAATGAGCAGTTTTGTTTATCCTTAACCTTGATAAGATACGGACTTAATGTCTCGTGGGACCATCTTCTCAATTTAATAGTTCCCGCTACAGTCTAAAGCTCCATCACACAAGTAATTTTTCTTACGGTCCTTCGACTACATGAACAGTGGTTACTTCTGTACGTTGCCGCGCAAATGTATATTTACCAAATATATTTAACCCAAAATGATCTGACGAATTTAACAATTTAGATGACTTATATAGAAAGGTTATGTTGTAAAACAATATTATTGGCGTAAATGGTTCGGTTCTAAATTATGCTCGAAAAATTAATAAATTTTATTTTACCTACATATCGTAATTAGATAGAATCATAATATCAAAATTCGTATATATATTCCTTGGATTTTCGCATGCATATTAAAGCATAAGTTTCGAAGATATAATTTGCTTTGAAATATAATGATTTGTCGTTCTAATTTATTTTTGCAAAGTAATGTGATGCTTATTGCTGAGAAAAAAAAAAGTTTGTCTCACCTGTAGCCCTTGAAAAGTTTGCAGCAGTAAAAAATAAAATCTTTAACTGCTGCTGAAGTAGAAAACGGTGGGATTTCTTACTACTCAAAATATATTCATCCATCAGTCAAGTTTTAATTTCAGGTGGGTGGGCAAATGACTTCTTTGTGGTCTTCCCAACAATTACTCTTCTTTATTGCTGTACCCTTTGACCTATACTTACAAGAATATTTTCAACTGCTGTAAAAAAAAAAAAAAAATACATTGCACTGTGAAAGCATATAACTATAATAGTAGTACAACCATGTAAATAATACAAGTCAACATTCATATAGAACTCTAATTAAATATACTCAAATGTGTCCCAATTATGGTCAAAATTTTAAAAGCATAAATAGCGAATAAGAAAAGAAAAAATTCGAACCAAGTGAAGCGAGTTCTTCATTATTGTACTTTATGAACTTCAATGTATTTGAAATTGTCATCGCAAATAAGCCCCACTTCTAATATTTCGATTTTATAATAGCAAAGAAATATTAGATACACTGTTTAATTAATATTATGTAAAAGGAGTCATTGAGTTTCAGTCATTGCAACTGCTAAACCTAGAAATATTTCAAATCAAACTGGGTTACAGATGTCCTCGTTCCTTATTAGTTATATCAATTATACAAATAGTTCTTTATTTATTTAAAGAATTATTTTTTTTAAAATAACGTTCATTGTAGATTTAAAGAACCTGTGAAGAGTCAGGTTTTAGGTTATCTCCTTCTCCCTACTAATGTTTCAGATATATTTTAAACAAATGAAATATATTTTAATATAGTATAGAAAGTAAGATGAAATGAAGTAAAAAGAAGATTGAGAGTAAAAAAAAAAAAATAAAATAAAATAAAACAGGCTACGAATGTCATTGAATTAAGTTAACAATGCAGAAGCTGGACTCTTACCATTATATTTTTTGTCTAGAATAAAGCATTTTTAAAATATATTATTTTTAAAAGTTTGTAAATAACCTGCTTACTTTTTAAACAGAGAAAATAAAGACGTCCATCTCTACTTGGATAAAGTTTTACCTATAAAAATGTATTTCCTTTGAATTTTATGTGTTAGACAAAAGTTTGCTATTAAAACAGAAAACTCTCAAAGCATTTGGTCCAGGAAGCACAACTGATAGAAGCACTATGCTCTTGATTACTGAATTATGCAACTAATTTATTAAAATAAAATAATTTGAATATTTCATCAATACCGATTCCCTCTTTTCACTCTCATCTGTAGAGTTACTCAAGAATATCACAAACCTCTCTCCCTAGAAATGATGAGGGATTTCTTTTTGCCATCATCTTCTTTTTCTCCTGTAGCAGTGTTGCGGAATACGGAGAGGAAAAAGTGTTCTCTAACTGTACTACAAACACTAACGAGTCAAGATAAATATTTCTGCAGGCATAAGTCATTTCCTTGCAGCTAACTTGACCTTCGACTATTCATTTCCAACTTGGAACAAGCTGTATAAATATCAATAATTGTATATTCCTCTCTTATTTACTCGTAAAATCTTCTAGTTGAATTTACCAGCAACTTGTAGAATTTTCTTTAAGGAAAAGTTAAAACAAAAGAATGTTTTTCTGTAAGCTCTTTGTTGTCTTGTAAGCTCCTCTTACAACGAAAATAGAAAAAGCCACGACTAGCATAATACTGTATTATGGGCTTTGCTAAGTATTTACTGATTTTTTACTTATCCTCTATTTATCACTCTTATTATGTCTCACTAACTTAACTTTAGTGTATTTTCATAATTACATGTCCTATTTCACGAGATAAGCTTAATTTTCGGATTAAAGTTTTCATCCTCAGGCTCTTTTTCCCATCAATGCAAGCGTATGTTTAAAAACCTCATATGTCAGTATCCTTTTTAAACTTCTCCAATTTGGAATCTGCTTTCTGGATAAGTCATGAAATAGATTGTTTTAAGTAGTTCTAACTTACTTATTTTATATGATTCATAAAGAATTTCAAAGAAATTAAGCTGTGGCTGTTTTTCTCATGACGGATGTCTTGAAAAAATTCCTCTTTCTTTGATCTTAACTATTAAACATATAAATCATATCATTGGTTGAGTTCGATAATGACTGAAAATCAGGGAGAGGGTTTAAGATGAAAACAGAATTTAAAAATTATTTGTATATTTAATACATAAAAAAAATTATTGAACGTATTGTGCGTAAAACATTATTTTGTAATATTTTTATTTTATTACATTTTGCCAAAAAGGGGGGTTTAGAGAATTTTCAAGTTATAGAAATTTAAAATATTTATATACTTCCACATTAAAACAAAAAAATATTCATATGGATTATTTTGAAGAATGTAACTCTGTGGATTGAGCGGGGTCCTCTTATTTTTAAATATGGAAACCGAAACAGATATTTAGACTCCTTTGGCAAACAACTGAATCAATTCATTTCTGACTGAAGTCGGAAGAGAGGGTTCAGAGGAAGACGATATTTATAATATTAATATATTATTTGTCTTTAACACAATGACATAATTGGAGTATAATTAATTTTCTTAAATCTATATTATGGTATAAGATAAAAAAACGCATATTAAGGAATGTATTTAACTTAAGATTGTTTATTCGAAACTTAGTCGGGCCTCCCACTTAAAATATATAAACTAAATTAGATAATGAGGCTTCGTTTTGCAAATTGATTTGTTTTTTACATAAATTTAATGATTGGGACGGATAGTTTACAGAGAAACGACATGAAATCGTAAATATTATCGCTAACGTTAGTTTTGTGAAAATAATATATTACAGAGTAGATGAGAATTTAATTGTTTATAATTTATGATATGCAAAATGTTGAATAGGCGCAAAATAAGGATGTTATTTAATAATGAATTAGGATGACAGTGCTGTCCCCATGTGGCCACTCCTCTCCAGATTGTCCTAATGTCTTCTTCTTGTTTTCTTCCATTGTTGGACTTCAGCATTTACCTTTATTATTGTTTTGAGGTTTTAAGGACCTTTTAATCGCTTACTCTCATTTATATCCGTCTTGGGGGAATTATGGGATTTTTGCTTAATGAAAGAAAAGATCCAGGGTATCTTTTGTTTCTTTGTGTTTTTTCTTATCAATCTTTAGGAAATTAAAACATTAGGAGTGGAGGGCTACATGATATTAAAAGGTCAAATGTAGTCATTCATTATTTAGGATGCTGAGGAATTCGCCTAGGTTGCGCAGCTCCATTTGACTACAAAGGATTTCTGAAGAAATTTAGCTATTCACATTCTTCTCATGAGGTTTGAAACTTTTTTGAATATTCTCTCCGATTCACATCATTTGTATATATTTTTTCATATTAAATATATGTGTGTGCGTGTGTGTGTGTGTGTCTTCTAACACTCTGTAGCCCACTTTTTTCTTCTTCGGATGAATAGCAGTAGGGATTACCTGTAATATCAAGTGAGAGTAAAAAAATTTTTCCGATGGGGCAGACGTAATATAAATATTAGTTGAGGCTAATGGAATTCAACCGATATTGGTTTATTGATAAAGTAGGGTTTTTAGGGAGTTCACCTGTACCGTACATTTTGATATTACATCCTAGAAACCGCAATTAGTTTTGTTGTCCATAGTCAAATGGACTGAGGAAGTAAAAACGATCCGTGTATATGTTATTGAGTAGCAGTCCAGTTTGAGCGGTCTCGCTGAACTGCATGTCACCGTGTTCCTAAAGCGGAATTCCAAATGAAAATAGTGGATTGTTGTAACTCCACTAAATAAATAAATAGTTGTTCCTGAAGCCATCAAGAGAGAGAGAGGGGGGGGGGTCGGCCTGTGAGTGCAGAGTCCCGTTATAATTCTTGAGTGACAGAGAAAGACTCCTTCGGACTGGCACCCAGCGCCTTCCCACGGGAACGGGGTTCGCTCTAGTGGACCGAGGGCGGGGGCGGCTATAGTCAGGAGTACCTCTGGCCTCTCGCTGCTGAAATACGCCCGACTGGCAAACTCGCACCTCCAGGTAACCCACATGCAGGAATCTTCTTCCCCGAGGCTACATCACTTCTATAACAATCCAGGGGCTTACATTAGACTTTAAAAAACAAACCTTCAAACAGGAACTGCGTAAGAACCACCTTTCGTTCGGTGGATATAAATCAGAGAATCTTATAAGCCGGTGAGTGCAAGGAGTGTAATTGATAAGACCACATATCTTTGTTGGAGACTTGCCCAACAGGAAGAGTTGGGGAAGCGCTGTAAATTCTACTTATGGCGGTAATGAATTACAGTTGACAACCTTAAAAAAAAAAAAAAAAAAAAAAAAAAAAAAAAAAAACCTGTTTGAAAAGCATTAAAAATGTTGAAAATATAAAAAGTAGAATATAAAATTTTACGCCAATTAAATAACATAAATAACAACGAAGATGTTACTTTTCTACGATGACAATTACTCAAAATATGACCTTATATTTTCTAAGTGTTTTAAGAACTGTTTTTTTTTTTTTTTTTTTTTTTTACCTTTCGCCTTCTATCAAGTACCACTACAATGATCTTCATCCAAGCTCCTTATTCATCGGATTTCATCCATTTCATTTTTTTAAAAGTTGTATTGCCAAAAGGTCAGAGAATCATATTTTACTGCAAAAAAATATAATATAACACTCTTATAAAAACATAATATAACATCACAATACCAAACATCCTTATCATGAATTATATAATAATACTTATAGTTTAATCATATGAAGTCTAAATGTCATTTTTTAAATTTAATTTTGAAAAAAATATTTAAGTCGAAAAGTTTATTTTAATTACATTAAGAAACGTTTTAGGTTTTTTCCAGCTTGGAGGTTTTCTGATTACTAATTATACAACTTGAGAGTGGCGTCATTGGTCACCTTCTCACCTCAAACTAATCCTTTTTCATATAAGGATGTCAAATGTCGATTATTTTTGACTAATAGAATAAAATTTTGTATCCCCCTTCTTTTTGTATGTGTAGCTTAGAATATTTTTTCCAATGTGTTTAAGCGTAGAGAGCACTTAAAGAGTTACTGTGCACATATTTTTCCTTGATTTAGAACGACCTCTTCTTGCTCACCTGGCATTTAAATTAGACATGACTAGCTTTAATGTTACCCCGCAAAAGTAAACCATGTAACCAAGACTCAAAAATCCTTTGATATATACTTAATAAGTCTTTATTATTTAGAATTTTTATATTTTTATTCAATAATAAATAAGTAGCTTATAAACTTGTTCAATTTGCTTCCCAGTAGGCACATATTTTTACTACTTAAAATAAATCTTCTGGATATGAGAGTATTCAATTTCATTCAATGTCTCCATCAGATCATTACTCTCAATCTCTTTGGTAGCTAAAAATTCTCAAGTTAGAAATATGTATGTGACGTGAGATAAATTGCTATCGTTCTTCTGGCCAAATCTTCTGTTCTATTAGCGGTGCAGGAGTGCCTATTCAACTGTGGCACATAAATCACGAGGAAAATACATATATAAATCGACCTGGTTTTGCCATTTGTTTTTTTCTCCGGTTGACATTTATTTACTGGCCGAAATTTCCGTTCCCCCTAATATGGCCTTTCTTTACAATCACATTCCTTACCGGAGTGGATTTGGCCCGGCTAACGGTGCTCTCTCTCTGGCTCGGAGACACAGTACTGTCGTGGGGGGGGGGGGGGGTGCGACTTCTCCATATTGCGTATAATGAGCGCGTTGCTGAGATTGGTAGCGGTCCTATTCTTCACAAAGAGGGGGGCGGCGAGAGGGGGGAGCCAGCCGACCATGGCCAAAACAGTGTCACCGCCCCTGCGCCTCCTACCGCTTTAGCCTACAAACCGCCATTGCATTCCCATAATGCCGCTTTCTAACTTTCCCACCGCTCCTTCCTCCTTGCCGAGGCATAATATTAATATATTATTTGTCTTTAACACAATGACATAATTGGAGTATAATTAATTTTCTTAAATCTATATTATGGTATAAGATAAAAAAACGCATATTAAGGAATGTATTTAACTTAAGATTGTTTATTCGAAACTTAGTCGGGCCTCCCACTTAAANGCGCCTCCTACCGCTTTAGCCTACAAACCGCCATTGCATTCCCATAATGCCGCTTTCTAACTTTCCCACCGCTCCTTCCTCCTTGCCGAGGCATAGAAAATCTAGCCTAAAGAAATTTAACAGCTGTCGAGGAAACCCAAAATCCCACCTATCGCTTCTTGAATTCGTACATTCCAAAAAATATTCAGCAATGGCCACTAATACACGGTATCCCAGAACATGACTATATTTGATGTTGTCATTTAGATATGTGCTAACTGACTTATTCTCAAAGGAGAACAAGGAGAGTTTGTCTCTGGAGTTCTATCCTAAGTATTTTACCGGATTGGAATGCTTGTAGTACTTGCTGTTCGAGAGGGAATCTGTGCATGATGCGATGCCTCGAGGCTTGAAGGTGCTTACGTAAATTGGATAGTAGGGTTGGATGAAGACGTCCAGAGAGGAGAGCCATCAGTCGATGCCAGGAGGCTCATCTGTCTGTCTAATTGCGAGCTCTGGCCTGGCCGGTCGTTACTACGGTAGCCCTATTACCGGGGGGCTCACACGGCCCACGTATTCACATCACTCAGCCAAACACTCTTGCCGCCTTCCACGGCATGGGATGGCTTTATTACACCTCTATCGGCCTCCTGCCCTCTGTCGACAGATTGGGTATTGCCTCGTCTTTTCGGCATTCGTCAGCCGACCCAAAGTTTCCTTACCCCATCTCGTCGGGGTCTTTACAAATTCCCCTGGCTTCGATTTCATTCTTAATATCCGCCAAACAGGAAATATGAAATCAGCTAATTTGAATACGGCTAAAACTCGATTTTAATACCTTTAGTAATTAATAATTCGGCAATTTAGGTTGGGAATAACAGCCGTCAGATATTGCTTGTTAAACTTCAATCTTTGGTAGCCATGTGATTCAGTTGTGAATGTTATCTCATAGAAAAACCAGGCATATGACACAATTTCAAAGCATTCATTTTCAATACATCTTAAAGCCGTTATTTAATGAACGAATTTTTATTGTTATTGAGTTCTGTATATATTAATTTATTCTATTATTTTGACGGTTTCTAAATGCATCGTCTTTATTGAAGTTTCATTTCCATATTTTTGTATCACGATTTATGCGGTGGCTTTATTCCATTTAGTGGCGGAACATCTAATTTTCACCTTCAAATCTAATTTTTTCAATAGTTACTTTATTTTGCTAGATTTATGATATTAAAAGTTTTTTTTTTTTTTTTAATAAGGCTTCGATTTCATTGCTCTGAGAAACATAATAGTCTTTTAATAAATATATTTAATATGATGAAATTTATGCCTTGAAATTGTAAAGTATTATTTCGTTTATTATTTTAAAATTTATTTACGCCCATTAGTTTTTTTCATTAAATGAATAAATGCAGTATATAGATAAATAGGTTGATAGGAAATGGACAAAAAATTAGGAAGAAACATTATTTTTAGCTTTTGCTATGTGGATTCGGTGAAGAATTGATGTTTTCAAAAGGCGCGTTATGCTGCACATGTGTATGTATTGATCATTTTACTTGAATTCTGCTAAAATTGTATGTACATCATTAATTCAATGAGGACGAAAAGTTAGGTAAGCAGTTGTATGCTTTGTAAGCACTTTTATTATCGAATTGGACATGAATTGCTCCATATAAAACCCATATTTTATATAAATACCGTGATCTGGGTCAACAATCTTAGAAATCTCGAGTAAAATTTATTTAACTGAGTTAGGGTGAAAACTGTTAGTAAACAATATTTAGGTCTTCATAAGGTGATCATAATAGTGTATTAGAAATCTAAATTATGAGGTGCAAATATTTAAGTGGGGGAGGGGCATAGTTTTCTAGTTATCAAAGAAAACAAAACTAAAATGTTTGTCAAATCGAAACTATTTCTTATTTCTACTTTAAAAAGCAACGTTGTTGTGAAACTTTTAACGCAGCAAATAAAATGAACTTTATTTATTTATGTTTCATTCATCTAGGATTATAATTTCTATATTAATTGTATTAATTATTAAGTTTCCAAAAAAAGTAATTAAATAATTTCTAGATTGATATTCAATGTTCTCTTTTGCCTTTAACTATTTTCTAAATTAATTTCTCTCGTTTTTTAGGTTATCTGCCTAATGCTGCATGCCATTTTCAGAGAGTAATTTCAAATTTTTTATAGGTTTTCATAGCCGTTAAAAGTATTTTATGTCTCTGGCGAGGTTATGAAACTCTATGGCAAGAGCACTAGATCCCAGATAAGGTACCGGAATCTTTCCTCTCCCGAATCGCTGACGGAACAAGGTTCGGAGTCGCTTTAATGGATTTAGCGAGCGGTATTTGCCGGACTCAATCCGAGCCAATGTACAAGTTAAATGAAGTACTATGAACCCGAAGGAGGCCATCATACTCGTGAGGTATTGCTCCTCCCACTCCCTCCGCTTCGGAATCGGCTGTTCGCTGTGCGAGTCTCGTTTAGAGGAACATATGTAAGCTGAGGATTCTGTCTCTGGGAATCAAACCTTGATAACTTATAATTACCTTACCTTCATCTAGAGATGGCCCAAGTCCCCCCCTCCTTGTCTCACACTCATTACAATATGGACAAAAATTGAGTAAGTCCGAGCACATTTAGGCTTATTAATTACTAAGTATCCTCGAACCAGATGACCTTAAAAACTGGCTAAGGAAAATGGCACTCCAAGACTGGGAAAATGCATGGATGCTAGAACCAGCACACAACAAACTGCGGAGTATAAAAAACACCACAAAAGAATGGAACACCTCCATCCGTGGGAATAGAAGAGAAGAGGTAATAGTGACCCGTATGCGGATAGGTCACACGAACCTTTCTCATATACACCTAATTAACAAAGATCTGCCGCCTAAGTGTAATACCTGCCAAGTTCACCTAACAATCCAGCTCATCATAGAGGTTTACCCAGTTTATCAGAATTACTTCACTAGGGAAGGCATTGGAAGAAATATGGCGGAGTGCCTTGGGAACAACCCCTCTGCAGTGGATGGGTTGTTGTGGTGGTCGAAATAATCCTGATTCTTTCCCGTCTTTTATTGACTAATTTATGGTAAACATATTTAAGGGTATTTGTAGGGCATAATAACCTAGAAGTTGATTGCCCTTCAATGATCTACTCTACTACTACTACTACACATTTAGGCTTTGAGAAATATGTAAAAAAATCTTTAATGTTAATGATGAAGAAGAATTGAATTCTATCTTAGGATTCGATAAAATAAAAACTAATTTGTAACCATTTAGTTCGGCAAATCAATTATTTTAGGCTAACGTTTTTATTATTTCCAACGTTTCTCTCTAAATTTCAGGCCTTCTTCAGAGCAGTGGTGCTGATGGAGAGAAAGAAGCCAACTAAATGAGTCATAATTTCGTTATCATTGAGCAGAAGATTCTATCTCTGCATCACTTCCATTGAATTGAAGAAGGCCTGAAATTTAGGCTGAAACTTTGGCAATAATAATTTTTTTTTTTTTTTGGTTTACAAATTAGTTTTTATTTATTAAAATTCCAATACTGAATCCGCGACCAATCCTTCTTCATAATGTTCGACGGTCAACTTACTATCTCCAAATAATAATATTAATCATAATTCAAGNTGTTAAATATATTATTAAATAAATATTATATATGTTATTATTTTCTATAACTTGCATAAATGTTAGTCAATATAATTTAACGGCAATATACAATGCATGATAAATATTCGAACTAATTTTTAGAATTTAATTGAAATTCCTTTTGGATGTCAAGACAGTTCGTTGATATTCATGAAGTTTCAATATAGTTTTATATATGTAGAACTTAGCTTGAAGTCCTCTCAACTCCTCGGAAAGGGATTTTATTTATTCTCTTCTTTTAAACCTTAAATTACTGTTTACGTTCTTCGTAAAAAAAATTTGATATCCTGAATAATTTTTTTAAGGATGAATCAAAATAACGAAATTCCGATGACTTGGATAGTTCATTTTGGGATGAAACCTCTTGATGTGTGTGACGTAACAGAAGGCATCGCGTAAGAAATGTTTCCCTCCTTTTGGGGGTGGCTCTTACAATTACCCTTGATGTCTGTTCTTCCTGTCTTGGTATCATCTCAGCGATCCGGCAGTGCTTACACTCGAGTAGGAAGCCAAACTATACTTCTGCGCGTCTCTTCCTCCCTTAACGATTAGTTTCAGGAAAAGATCCATTTAATGCCTGGATTTTATACTAACGTGTGTGGTCGGGGTGTTTATGTCTTTATGAGTGCACTCTGCTACCAACTGAACTTGCAATCTGCGTTTGTACTCGGTGTGTTTGTCGGTGTGTAAAACCATCTATATAGCCTTTCTCAGCAGTTATATAGATCCTGGAATCCTTTGGAGACCTGGTATATATCATTGTATATTTTACATAAACTTAAACGTACGTAGATTTAAAATGATTTGTCTTTACCTTCACATGGCTTATTCAGTTTTTAATGATTTTTACATTATTCATTAAGTCCATCCCAAGTGGTTACTGATGTCTTCTGTTCTCGCTGGCTGTTTTTGTTTTTTGTGATATATTATTATATAAAGCATATTTCAATGGCCTTTCAAAAACACCGGTGCTAATCCTTCACACTGCAGAAAAAATAGGTGGTCATCCGACAATTTATATTTATGTGTGTGTAAAACACACAACAAAACACTACGTTTGCCTGCTATGATAACCCCAATTTTCAAAATAAAGAAAACAAGTCTAGTATTTGAATTAATTTAGCTAACCGCTGGGGTTAGAGGACGTCCAAATTGAAAATTTGTTAATTTTCTCGTTATTATTAGTTTTTGCAAAGAAGTTATTTCAAATGCTTTTGTTGTATTAGTCTGACGAAAAATACTTACTGATTGAGATATTTAAGACTGTAACGAAGTTCGTTAATTGGGTGCCTTTGTTTTTTAATAGCCGAATTAGGTATTAGAGTTTCTGTCCGGGTTAATTCAGTAGTAGCTGATATAGAAAAATTTATAGATATAAAAAGGCATTTAAAAAAAAAAAAAAAAAAACACATAAATTGAGGAACAAATTAAAAAAAGTAATTATTTTTGAGAGCTTTATTTTTCTCCCTGATAAGATAAAATAAATAAATTAAAATAAGCAGTTAAGCGTTGCCAATTTATTTATGACATTTTAGTCATTAGATTGCTTGGGGAATTCGGTCTTGGGATTTAAAGAAATAGAAACTTATTTGTAAACAAATGTTTTTATTAATATCAATGTTTAGGCTTAAATTTCAGACCATCTTCAAGGAAATATGGAGGGAGAGAGAGTCTTCTGCTGTAGGATAACGAAATCATGACGAATATCTAGTCACTTAGTTGCCTAAAGTAAAAGACTCTCTCTACTCAGTTAAGCGTTGCCAATTTATTTATGACATTTTAGTCATTAGAGCTTCTTGTCCATCTTTTTTTAATGAAACTTTAGAAATCTTATTTGACGTATCCATTGAATGATGGATATTTGCCTTTTCTTGTGAACCATTCCATCACTATGATTTGATTAATTCAGGACCACATATCGCTTAGCCTCATTCTCTCTTCTGTAAAGTATAGGGCCTTAGGAAAATGAACTTGCTGAAAATCTTGTACACACTTGTGCTTCCTTTAGCTTGCCTTACAATTCCAGTCGCGACGACGTTCTTTCCTTCTGTCCTAGATCCGCCCATATACTTGACACCTCAGCATGAAGTACTACTGGCTTGCAGTAGTAAGGAATCAGAAAAAAATTATTTTACACATATTGTTATTAAAGAAACTTCCTCCATTTTCGGAATTAATGAAATAACTGAAGATGCGATCGATGAAGTTTATGAGTATTTTAAATTTTGTTGCACTGGTTACTTAAATATAGATTCTTTTATCATAATAAAAAATAAAAAATAACTAACACAAATTTATTTAAAATTGTATTACTTTTATGTCGTAGCTCCTTCGCCAAATTCTCCTTAATGTATCTTAAATTTTCTCATGACCCTAGCACGACCTGAGACCTTAGTCCTGACACTTTCCCTTTGACTCCATCCATCCTCTCCACTTTCCATTAGTTCTTGTGCGGTTACAGTGTCTTGACAAATTAATCTGCTCACAGCTCATTTTTATGGAGCTTTGGGAAATATTAAAAAAAATGCTTCGTCGCTATGAAAAAAATTTTTTTCTTATGAGTTTAAATAATAATTCCATTTTTTCCAAGAGAAGAAGTACATTATTATAAATATAATATTGTATGTTTATAAAAATGTTATGTTAAAAACCATTGGACATATTGCCATGATATTTCACATGTATGGGCGCCGAACTCTGCGAGGATCATAATTAAATATAAGTAATCTAACTCTTTGGAAGGTGTTAAATGATGAGTTAAAATATTCGAGAGGACTACACATATTCTCTTTGATGAAATGCTTGAAAATCTACTTCTTTATTCTCACAGTTTTGTCTTACCGCCTTAATTTCTACTGGAAGTCGGTGCTTTTTAATTTCATCTCATATCAATAATCTAATTTAATTTTTTTGAAATTTTTATATTGAATAATTTTATTTAAAAATGCATGCTCAAATATACTGGAGAAATTAGTCAGGATTTCGGCCAGGAATAAAAAAATAAAATACTCTAAAATTATTGAGTAATTATTTTATTATTTCCAACGTTTCGACTTAACTTGTAAGTCATCATCAGGTCGATTGTGATGTATGGAGTGATCTTCGAGGGAGTTTTATAGTCACATCTCAGACTGCAGAACTAAACTGATATTCTTTGAGATTTTTTGGGTATTCTTTGAGATAGATTAATTCTTTCCAGTATAGTTCTATAGTCTGAGATGTGGCCATAAACCTCCCTCGGAGATCTATCCAAATATCATTATTGCCCTGATGATGACTTATCATCATGAAGTTATCTCGAAATGTTGGCAATAATTAAATAATTATCCAATAATTTTGGAGTTTTTTTTTATTTTTCTAATCCTGGACGAGACTTTGACTAATTTCTCCAGAATGTTACTCGTAGGCCAACCAACCTCCAACCATGTAAATTCAAATATGTTATTAAATTTGTAAGAAAGTAAACTTGTTGAGTAATTAGCAGAATTTTTAATTTAATCTCTCTTTGCTGGTTATTTGGCCATCTGTTCTGTCGGCACCTGTAGTCTATTGTACATCTGTAGATTCATGTTGGAGACTGATCTCCTCTGATATTGGCGAAGGGAATGCCTAGTGGATGACTGATAACCAGCTATCTCCTGACTAACGGTCCCTCACCTATGGTGACAAATATTGCGGATTTTACCCCCCCTGTGCAAATCGGCCGACCCCATCCAAGGAACAGTGGTTCCCATGGCTAAGTCTGAGGTGTTAATTGCTCGGCAGTTTGGAAAGGCAGAGAGAGAGACCTCGGCTGATGCCTGGCCCTGATGACGGTCCCGAGGCCCGCCGTAATCTCTCTCCTCCGTCTTTATATGGTACAACATCCGTATTATTACCTTTCCGAGGCGGCCCCCTCCCTCGGGCTGCTCGGAGTACTCTACAGAGCTTTTTTGGGACGAAACGAACTGCGGTCTACTGAAGAACGAGTGGACTTGATAAGAATCGTAGACAGTATCAATTTTGGGAAGTTAGTTGCGGAATTCGATGAGGAAGAATTGGTTAGGGAATTCGGTCTTGGGATTTGAAGAAATAGAAACTAATTTGTAAACAAAAATGTTTTTATTAATATCAATATTTCAGCTTCAATTTCAGAATATCTTCAGGGCAATATGGAGGTTAGAGAGTCTTCTGCTGTAGGATAACGAAATCATGACTAATATCTAGTCACTTAGTTGCCTAAAGTAAGAGACTCTCTTTCTCCATCACCAACATTTCCCCCAAAAAAAGCCTGAAATTTAGATCGAAACATTTTTATTTTGGTTTACAATTTAGTTATTATTTATTCTAATTCCAAAGCCGAACCCCGATCTATCCTTCCTCACATTGTAGATAGTATTATTTAATCAAAATCATGTTAAAGATATAGAAAGAAAAAATTTCTTACCATTTTAAATTCGTTGTGATCTGATAAGGCAAAATAATGGCCTTTCCTTTGATTTTTATTTAGAAAATAAAAGAATTTGTTGACACCCAAACTAGCGCTGAAGGATATATCTGCCTGTAGCTCTGTGTTATTGGTTTTTTTTTAATCTAAGAACTATCTTGAGGGAAGACTTTGAACATATGTTGCATCCATAAATCAGTTACTTTTTTCATGAGTGGCTGGGCGATGTTTACATTCCATGCATTATCCCCTCATCGACTGATTCTTAATATTAGTTAATAAATAGTATGTAGGCCTTAAAAATGAAATGTGCCACTTTGTCTATTAGGTATAGACTTTTTTTTATGAAGAAAAAAAATTGATTTCTGAATTTAAAAAAATCACAGTCTTTTGTTTTCAGATTCGAAAACATATGTCCTTTTTAAAGGAATTTTCTTAATAAAAAGTTGCTATAATTTTTATTAAATTTTCCCTAGATGTGGGCATTTCTAGCTTTGTTAGTTGGAAATTGTAATTTATAGAGGGCTTACATAATTCAG
Source organism: Oncopeltus fasciatus (assembly GCA_000696205.2). Lineage (NCBI taxonomy): Eukaryota > Metazoa > Arthropoda > Insecta > Hemiptera > Lygaeidae > Oncopeltus > Oncopeltus fasciatus. Next base: position 241,912 of record KZ807951.1, read on the forward strand.
GAGTGGTTTCCACATTTCAACAAATCACATACAGCGCTGAATGTTCGAGTCTTCTCTAGGCAAGCTTTTTTCGAGGGAAAAACTTTTAGCTAGCTTTAGGTAGTTCCTCCCTTCCTGACCCAAAGTGGCTGAACAGTGGGTTAAAAATTGTAAAAAAAAAATAATGCATAGCCGTTAGAGATCCGTCAACATTTAGAATATAAAATTTAGACATGGCATAACATTTTAATGTAATTCAATTATTAATATAACTTAAAGACTTCGAACTAAGGTCTTATAAGACTGGGCATTAGGTGATCATAAGTTTCTTATTTCACTAAAACTTTTTCGGTAGAAAATTAAAGCACAACGTTTAAAATATCAATTTTATATTAGTTAATTATTATTACTTAATGAATAGCTAAATGTTTAAAATGAATGACATTTTAACACACATTTCTTTTTTATTTTGCCCAATTAGTTTCGCGTTTTCGGTTGCCTCTTCAGAAGCTTAAACTATTTTACAAAATTTACAAAAAGTGAACCTTCTGCAATGCTTGATGTTGCTTTCACAGCGGTAGGTTCACATTTTTTCATATTTTTTTACCTTTCCCCTTACACAAATAAGTATGCAAAAGAAGGTCACATTCTGAAAAATAATTATTAGTATGATACGATTTGTCTTTCAATAAAATAATTAGTATTGGAATAGGAAGTAATTGGACATGGTTGATGATTAGTTGGCCGTCTCGAATATCGTGTGAGAATGGTCGGGGTTTCGGCCAGGAAGAAAAAAATATACACCACAATTTGGAGTAATATTTTTATTTGTGCCAACGTTTCGGCTTAACTAGTATGTATTGTCTTTTTAGCCCTGATGATGGCTTACTAGTTAAGCCGAAACGTTGGCACAAATAAAAATATTACTCCAAATTGTGGTGTATATTTTTTTCTTCCTGGCCGAAACCCCGACCATTCTCACACGAAGTAATTGGACATTTTCCCCCACAGATATTATTTACTGAAATTATTGTTTTTTCTTCCGCATTTATCTATCATTTTGAAATAAGTTTATTCTGAACCTTCAGTACGGGTAAAAGTGAGTGGTGGACACTCAATTTTTAAATTTTGTTAGGAGCTTAAATTATTTATTATTGTCGTAATAGAAATCTTAAACTATGTCTAAAATTGATGAAACACTCGGTTAGTATATGGCCAATAAATGAAACCCTATGTATTATTACACTTAGCACTTAACTCTGTACCTTGATTGCATTACACGCAATATTTCGCGGTTTTTATTTATTTTTGTTCTTTATGCATCGTTAGTTATCTTCGCTGTTATATGGGAGGCTTTACAATCTTAAACGAATTTTCAAAACTAAATACCTAACACTTCACTGGGGCAGATGAGTGGGTCTTGTTTCAGCCTTGTGCCGATCCGGCATTGTTGTTAGTTAAATTTTGAAAGGTTGTAGGTGCATAGGATGCAGGTGACCTTGGTCCCACCCTGGCTCCCAATTACCAGGGGTGGCGCTGAAAATAATTTGACAACGGGCCTTCCAGTGGCCAGGAACTAAGTCAAGGCGAGTCATCACTTCTAATACGACCAACCTTTCTCTCTAATAGCCTACTTAAGTATTGGGGTTCTTTTTAATTCCCTTGTCAAACCATGTAGCACCCCCTTGTATTTCCCTGGCGCCAGTGCAATTTACGCGGCATCGCTGCTTCTGCTAGCGGGAGCAAGCCGAAAAAACAGCACACCTACTTGCGTGGCACCTTAAGTGATTAATCCCATGCGGAAGAAGTTAATAAATTGTCAGCAAGGATTCAGTGGGGTTGAAGTGAAGGATTCCCAAAAGTATTACTGTTCAATTTTATAAATTGACACTCAATCATGTCATCCGGTGATTAAAAAATAAATAAATAAATAAAATAAAATCTGTTGTGTTCAGTGATTTCATTCAATCAGTAGATATCTTGTGAAGAGATGTCTTTGGTAGAATAATCCGATACATCAAAGGAAAAAGAGATGTCACAAAGGCGTCATATAAGTTTAGATGAGATTAAATCAGAATGATAAAATAGACCAAGTTGCCCCGTGCATAGCATACAACTTAATTATCCTAAGGAATTACGATCAATGCTGAGGTGTAGAACACAAAACATGTGGGTTGTCAAGAACCGCAGATTGCAAAACCTGCATAAGGGGGAACCGTAAGGTAAATTGTAACTTATTATATGCCATATTTACGATAAATAATGGCTGTAGAATTAATGCATTGTTTACAATGAAATAAATCGGATAACGCTGAGTGGCGTTTCCTGTTTGTTTTGTTTTTTTGCTTTAATGAGCTATTGCTGTGAAAATGTTTCGATTATCTGCTCTGATTTGTTAAGAAATATTTGTTTACATATTACTTGTGGTTCATTAAATATGCAGATAAATAAATGTTACGGCTAATTCGTCCCTTTAAGCCGAAAGCGCAATGAAGAGAAAAGTTAATGCCGCTGAGGCTGGCTGTAGAACGACAGGTTGGAGAGAGTTTTCCACTCTCCAAGTTACATTCTTAAATATCTTCCTTAATATGCGCTTTTTTGTAATCATGTTTTTTAACTATTTTTTCCTCACTCTTTATTTCTTCCAATAATAAATATTGCCAACAGTTATGAGCCTAATGGCGGAATTTAGTTTTTATTTCTATTTTTTTAAAAGAGGAATGCCTCCTAATTAAATTTCTAAATTTCTATGTTATCCTTAATAAATGTCTTAAGAATTTAAAAAACCTGTTATACTTTATAATGTTTTAAAATTCCATTTTATACTTATTATACTTCGTACATTAAAATGTTAAATTTTGAGATTTTTTTTTTTTTTTTTTTTTTTGAGTTACCCCTCTCCGATGACTGATTTCGCTATTAACGATATCAATCAATCGTTATGCTGATAGGCGGTCAAATCCTGAACGCTTTTTTTTTTATTAACATTTTGGGCGTTAGATAAAGAATACACACACACACACTCACTCATATATTGAAGGGACAATCTTTGTTGCTTCTCTTATTTAGAAATGGTGAAGACCAGTTGAAATATTTCATCATTTCTTGTATATAAAAACTAAAAATAAATTTGCTTAAAATAGATTATTTTGTACCGTAAATAGATCATGAAGAAATACAAATTACTTTAAGTTTCATACGAACCAAAAAAAAAAAAAAAAAAATCAGAAGNACAGGACCATGCTAGCAAACATAAAAAAAAAAAAAAAAAATTAATTTAAAATCATAATACATAAATTTATGAGGAAATACGTAAACGTGTAAAAATATTTCCTTTTTTTGTTAGTGAAAGATAAAATTGTCTATAAGTAGCAAAAAAAAACAAAAAAAAAACTTCTTCACCAACCCAATAATTGGTTTTGCAGGAGATTTTAGATTACTTCCAGCAAAAGTGAACCAATGAAACTATGTCAATAGAATATTAATTATGTCTGAAGAAAATTAGGCTTTTAAGTTCAATATATTGATCATATTGATATATTAATCAACATCATCTAGGATTTCAAAAAAAAAAAAAAAGTTATTTTCCTTACTGACGTTGTCGACTTACTGTGAAGTAAATTTTAGGCCTCACTTATTACACGTGTGCGCTTCGTGATTTTTGAAAATAATGATTTCCTATGTAAGCACTTATAGATATGGGAGAGGGCTTATCTATGGGTAACCGCCCTACTTCTTAGATAACTTCTAGGCTTTGTTATCTCGATAATAGCCTGCCCAGAAGAGTCCCAACAAAACCCATGAACCATGTTTGCGCCCAGGTTCGAGGTTCATTCACAAAATATATACGGTCTTAATAAGACTTGTGATTTTCGTCGTAGCTATTATGAAATCTATGTGTTTAATAATAAATTGAGCTATGTAAATAAAAATTAAGAGTCATCGTACGCTGATACATTTATTTATGTTTTTCCTGTGTTCTAATCTTATCACTCTTTCTTGATTCAATGAGCAATGAAATATTTACATCCGGTATAGACTTTTTACAACAATAATTAAAATTTAGTTACCTGAACACCTACATTTCTCAAACAATATATAACTTGTGTGTGTTAAACATATTTATAGTGAAATATACTGGATATTGAAATGCAACATTTTCATTTAGTTTCAAGCTTCAACCACAGCCAGCTCTTTTCTTAATATCCCAGGCTGTCAAAAATTCACTATAATTACATAAAAGTAAATTTTCTGTTTTTAAAACAGTTATTTGAAGACAAAGTTAGGTTTGATTAAAAATTAAATCATGTTCTTCAAGTAGCAAACCCCTAATTTCACAGTTTTAAAACATCAGTTATTCATTTAAAACATTTTTTTAATAATTTCTTCCGAGAGACCATGTATACTTGTTTTCACTCAGCTTCATAAACTTTCATTTTTCAATTTTTCTTCCTCTTCTTCTTTATAGCGCTGAAATTTCCCCTGGCAAAGAGAAAGCTCTTTGGAAGGATGACAGGAGAAGGCGTCAGATCTCCAGGCTCTTGAATTCACCCCGAGAGAGGTCCCCTGTCTCTTGTGTTGTCCCCTCTCGCTCATAATATTTGGGCCAGCTATTTGCTATTGCTTTCTTGGCATAGTAGACTTTTTTTTTACGTACTTAATCAACTTTTCAAATATTCGCTTCGGCGGTACATATACTAGAAGTGGAACAAGACTATTCGATGGAGTGAATTTTCTTGAAAATTCTAGTAAGGTCTCTTTAAGTATCGTTAGCAGAGTACAAAAATGAGTTCTTCGACGTTCGAGAGCCAGAATTAGAATGTTGCAGAACGTAACTTGTCCACCATTCAAATCAACATTCGAGCTATAATTTTTATATTTATGTTCCAGTTTTAAAATTTCATGTTTTATGGATTTTTGTTGCATAATTCAATCATTCAAAACGAAAAGTTTTGATCATATTATCGCTAAGCAAGAGGGAATTATTTGCATGCGCCGAATTAAAATATGCATTAAAATTATGAGAAATTATCTATATGAGTTATAGGAGCTGAGCATTGTTAGGTGCCCCAAGCCATTTCCCTCATTCCTATGGGGAGCCGACAAATGTTCTTGTTCAATTTCTCATCATATATTATTTAATATATGTATGTTTAATATGTTGTTCCTGTAAGACGATAAATTAATGCTGCAGCGATTCAAATCTTTGTATTACTTTTACAAGGCATTTTAGCCATATTTGCCACACGCATTGCTTAGTCTCTATGCCCTGTTAGGCACTTCAGTGATGTTTTCTAGTTTATTCATTGCTTTTTTTTTTTTTTTTTTTTTAGTTACAGTGAACATCATGTACGTAATAAGTCATAGCAGAATAGTAATAGGAGACTTCTTTATTGACTGAAGATATAGCTGGCGTTCCCACAAGAAAGTACTTTTACACTTTTCCTACTGGACAATTGTTCAGTAAATTTTAGTTAGCTACAAAGAGGCTGACCATAAATTGATAAAATGGTACAACTTTCAGGATTAGTTTCGTAAGCTAGTCAATCGAAGCCTGAATTCTATGTGGCCTCAGATTTAAAAAAAAAAATACAACAAAAATTTCATCTTCCTACATGTTTTATTTTAATAGTTGAAGGTTCGTTGGCCGTCCAGTATTATGCTGGAAAAATTAGTCATGGCATCGGTTAGGATCAAAAAAATTAAATACTTCAAAATTGTTGGGTAATTATTTTATTATTGCCGACGTTTCGACTTAACTTGTAAGTCATCATCAGGGTGATTCAGTCTTGAGAGATCTCCGTGGGAGTTTTATAGCCACATCTCAGAAACTGAAGTTATACTTTAATGTTTTAGTTTTTATTTTATTTTTTATTATTCAAATATTTCTCGTCTCGTTTTCTATTTAATTTATTCATATGTTCATACTTCACTAATAAATAATTATTGATGCACGTTAATAATTTCTTAATTAATAAAGCAATAAAGGAATCATATTTCCTAGGCTGAACCTATTTGAGTTGAGTGATTAATATTTTCAGTATAATTTGGGACATTTATTTCATTTTATTTATTTTATTGAAAAATTGAATATTTTGGTACAAGAAGCATCAAATGTTTGCCACTCACTTTAGCGCTACCATTTGCACTTCCTTGGCCTCATTTGAAAATTTGTACCCTAACGAAAAGTAATTTTCTTTACATAATATATCGTCAATGGATGTCAGACTGAAATTTATCTCTGGGCCAACAGTATTATTTACCCTGAACTTGAAGGTCTCTTCGACTAGAAATCAAAATCATTTTGATCCGATTATGTTTATACTGATATCAAAACAATGTTTATATTGATCGCTTGAGTATCAGGTTATTTGAGGAAAATTAAAGTGAAAGAACACTTTCTACCAGTAATCTCACAAATCTGCTCATTATTAGACTGGCTGGGTACAATGAGGTCTGTAGAGGGGTGAGGAATGGCGGATCAGAAGTGTGAAGTAGTCGTGTAGGCAAATAGGCAACGAGAGCTGCCGAAAATTGCTGGCGATTACCTTAGCTGGTGGTGGGAGAGTTAATGATGGCCGGTCTCTCCTTGGCCTCCCCCTCCATCTGCTCGAAAACAGATGTTCCCACCGCCTCTATCTGCCGACAAATGTCTTCATTTGCCGCTAGAGGAAGCGGCCTTAAACTTTCCTGACTAAACGCCTCAGGAAGGACACTCCTTCCAAATCCCCTTCGGGAGGATCCTCCCACTTGGTTCTCTCCTTCACCTTTCATGACGAGCTACCTTATAGATTGCTCGTTATATGGCCTCAGGAAAGGGGTTTCTCTCGATATAGAGCAGTGGCGAATCTTTGCCTCTTATCAAGAGTCAAATATATTTTCAGAATAAGCATAAAAATTTAAGGAAAGGATTCATTTATATGAATGATGAATATTATATGGGTGGAGGGGATTTTTTCTATGTAATTTTTACATTTAAATGAAAGTCTAGCCCAACAGAAGTATTTATATTATTCGATGTCACATCATATTCTTTGGTCAGATGGTGGAAGAAGTCCGAGTTAAGACAAAGAAGGTCCTCAAGATAATGTGACATCGAAAGGCCTCGAATAATAAAAAATATTTATGTGGAGCTAGACTTTCATTTAAATTTAATAATTATATAAAAAGGGGAGGATTTTTAAAACATATTGTTAGGGTCAGGATTGAGGTCTTTTTTTTTTTTTTTTTTTTACATATTTTTAGGGTATTTAAACAAATCTCAGAGATTAAGGTATCAGAACAAGATCTCAAAGATTTTTAAGGCTTATATTTCGTACTTTTTAAACAATTTAGTAAATTCTCTCAAGGGGCCAACCTATTCACGATACTGTGATATTTAAAATAGTTCTTCGATTCATTTTACTTTTTTAGTTTTTGAATGAAATCGAATGGGGGGAGGGTAGATGAATTTCAAATCGAGTAATCTTTATCTTTGGTATTATTAGTGTTATGACAGATATATTTAGTATATGTGTTCAATTTAAAAAATATATATTTTACTTTAAAAATTTAACAGTCTAGAAAAGTTTTTCAGTAAGGAAAATATTTAAGAAAGAACTGGAAGGGTTCAGCCAGTTTCCCTTCCCGGTCGAAATAGCTTTTTGCTATTTCGCCCTTAATATTAAAAACGGGAAAGTATGATTAGAAAAGTTATCGAAAAGATCTTATTTATGTTGATCAGATTGTCAGCCAATATTGGGGTTGATTCCAAAATATTGAATTAGTTTTTTAAAAAGGGGGAGCAGAAAAATATTAAAATATATAGCTTATGTGTTTATGTAAAATTGAAATTTGAAAAAAAAAAAAATATCTGAAGAGAACGAAGGTTAATTATTAGTATGAGGGCGCTTATATCTTGGTATTAGGGCGACGGGTTTGATGAAGCTTAATATATTTGGCATCATGCAGCAATTTCCAGTCAAGGAATTTCCGTAGTCTTTCTCGAAACACCTTTCCGAATAATTACAATACAATTAATGCCGGCCGCGGTGATATATGAGCGGTGATCAGTCTGCGGTAGAGGTGAAAGCGCGGTGGTCCCCCTCCACCACGAGGAACTAGTTAGCAGGCAAGGTGAGCGCGCTGGTGCCTTCGGATGTGGCGGGCGGTGGGGGATGTGCTGACTGATCACCGGTGTCCGAGTGGAGATGATAGATGCGCGTCTGCGACACTCCGAGGGCACGAGGCTCATGTCCTTATACAGCTTCCTAAACATTCTTTGCCTACATTTTTTTTCAAACTCTTGATTACCATTAGCAGTCATTTTGTAGTCTTCTCTTCTGTTCATAGGTAGATTATTAGGAAACTTAGTTTAGTTTTGAAGACCATCTGGAAATCTTCTTGTGCTTTTTTTTTTTTTTTAATTTTAGAACTGCAGTTGTTCAATTGGGACGAAACTTCATTTATGATGTAAATTAATTACTAAAAATTTGTGTCGCGTCTATATTGACCGCCACCATTAACTTTAACGACAAAAAAAGTCTCAAAAAGTAGTAATTGTTTCTTCTTTAGGAGCTTACATTATTTATATTACAAATACTATATATTTATATTACATAGATCTTATTTATTTTTATGTGTTAGCCTCCCTTTCAACGACTTAGGGTCATAGAGGGAGGAGCTTCCCATTCTTAACATCTATGGTTCATGGCAACTTATATTAATGGATAAAAGCTTGTCCAGGATAGGATTTGAACCGGCAGCGCCAGGATTGCGAGGCCCAGATAGATTCCATAAGCTATGCTGATGCCCCAAAAATATCTTATGTAATACTAAATTTGGAATCTGTGAAACTTCACAAAATATTTTAGGCTATTCTTAGTAACAGACTGTTTACGCCTCAGAATCATATTTTAATTATCGTAGGAAATAATCTAATAATCGTGATGATTATTTAGGTATATTTAAGAGCTATATTACAAAATAAAATTATTAATATAACTGTATTAAGAGTGAAATAATACTTAATATCTGAATTTTCTTTTAAATTTAGAGTCTGGCGTTACCAACTCCCGTGGCCGTGCTCTGTATAGCTGGCGTTCCCACAAGAAAGTACTTTTACACTTTTCCTACTGGACAATTGTTCAGTAAATTTTAGTTAGCTACAAAGAGGCTGACCATAAATTGATAAAATGGTACAACTTTCAGGATTAGTTTCGTAAGCTAGTCAATCGAAGCCTGAATTCTATGTGGCCTCAGATTTAAAAAAAAAAATACAACAAAAATTTCATCTTCCTACATGTTTTATTTTAATAGTTGAAGGTTCGTTGGCCGTCCAGTATTATGCTGGAAAAATTAGTCATGGCATCGGTTAGGATCAAAAAAATTAAATACTTCAAAATTGTTGGGTAATTATTTTATTATTGCCGACGTTTCGACTTAACTTGTAAGTCATCATCAGGGTGATTCAGTCTTGAGAGATCTCCGTGGGAGTTTTATAGCCACATCTCAGAAACTGAAGTTATACTTTAATGTTTTAGTTTTTATTTTATTTTTTATTATTCAAATATTTCTCGTCTCGTTTTCTATTTAATTTATTCATATGTTCATACTTCACTAATAAATAATTATTGATGCACGTTAATAATTTCTTAATTAATAAAGCAATAAAGGAATCATATTTCCTAGGCTGAACCTATTTGAGTTGAGTGATTAATATTTTCAGTATAATTTGGGACATTTATTTCATTTTATTTATTTTATTGAAAAATTGAATATTTTGGTACAAGAAGCATCAAATGTTTGCCACTCACTTTAGCGCTACCATTTGCACTTCCTTGGCCTCATTTGAAAATTTGTACCCTAACGAAAAGTAATTTTCTTTACATAATATATCGTCAATGGATGTCAGACTGAAATTTATCTCTGGGCCAACAGTATTATTTACCCTGAACTTGAAGGTCTCTTCGACTAGAAATCAAAATCATTTTGATCCGATTATGTTTATACTGATATCAAAACAATGTTTATATTGATCGCTTGAGTATCAGGTTATTTGAGGAAAATTAAAGTGAAAGAACACTTTCTACCAGTAATCTCACAAATCTGCTCATTATTAGACTGGCTGGGTACAATGAGGTCTGTAGAGGGGTGAGGAATGGCGGATCAGAAGTGTGAAGTAGTCGTGTAGGCAAATAGGCAACGAGAGCTGCCGAAAATTGCTGGCGATTACCTTAGCTGGTGGTGGGAGAGTTAATGATGGCCGGTCTCTCCTTGGCCTCCCCCTCCATCTGCTCGAAAACAGATGTTCCCACCGCCTCTATCTGCCGACAAATGTCTTCATTTGCCGCTAGAGGAAGCGGCCTTAAACTTTCCTGACTAAACGCCTCAGGAAGGACACTCCTTCCAAATCCCCTTCGGGAGGATCCTCCCACTTGGTTCTCTCCTTCACCTTTCATGACGAGCTACCTTATAGATTGCTCGTTATATGGCCTCAGGAAAGGGGTTTCTCTCGATATAGAGCAGTGGCGAATCTTTGCCTCTTATCAAGAGTCAAATATATTTTCAGAATAAGCATAAAAATTTAAGGAAAGGATTCATTTATATGAATGATGAATATTATATGGGTGGAGGGGATTTTTTCTATGTAATTTTTACATTTAAATGAAAGTCTAGCCCAACAGAAGTATTTATATTATTCGATGTCACATCATATTCTTTGGTCAGATGGTGGAAGAAGTCCGAGTTAAGACAAAGAAGGTCCTCAAGATAATGTGACATCGAAAGGCCTCGAATAATAAAAAATATTTATGTGGAGCTAGACTTTCATTTAAATTTAATAATTATATAAAAAGGGGAGGATTTTTAAAACATATTGTTAGGGTCAGGATTGAGGTCTTTTTTTTTTTTTTTTTTTAAGTAGAA
>KZ807951.1:264969-281749 GCA_000696205.2 Oncopeltus fasciatus
ATATATATATACTTATATATACATGCACACACTCAAATATTTATTATTTTTTTATAGGTGTTGTTGGAAATGGAACAGTTTGCAGTGCATCTCTCCCACTAAAATCAGAGTACTCACCAAACATGAGCCCTTCAGTAACACCAAATTATCCTCTTCACCCAGAACTTAAGTACAGCTGTAGCGTAGAATTTTCTCGCCAGGCCCTTTCACATCCAGGTTTGTACCATTGGCCTCAGTAGATTCAAAGTAGATCGGTCGATTTTATTTTTTAACTAACTAGTAGAATGTTGAGTTAATAAAAAATTGTATAATACTGTAGCACATTTACCTACTGTTGATAGATAAAAAAAGTATTTTTAGAATAGGATACATTTTTTTATTCCCACAGTAGTTTGAAGCTTTTGTTCATAAACCTACAAAGAAATATTTTAATATTTTAGGTGTGAGGTCAACACCGTCTCAGATAGCTGCTCACAATCATACCTATCACATGCTTCCTGAAGATTGTGGATCACAACAAAGGCCTCTTGCACGAGATAAGAAAGGTAATTAATTGGTTTTTATTTCTTTCCATGAAATATGGCTTGAAAAAACAAACAAAAAAATTTGTTTTATGGAAAATAGTTATTTAAGATCATTTTTTAGAAATGACTTATAACTGGACCATTTCTAGAGACAATTCATAAAAAATAGATTCTCTACTGATTATATCATTAAATATTTCATGACTATGTTCTGATTCTTCCAAAGCTGGATGCATCAATTAATGATAAATGAAGATAGTGTTATAAGGTTTTTCACCCTACCACTAGAAATATTCCACCTTTTTGAAGCTTCAGAAAGTTTGATTTTTTTTAGTCATTTATTTCTGGTGACACAGTTGTTTTGGAGAATTTCATATTTTTTTTTTTTTTTTTTTTTAAGTTGGCAATAAACATATTCAGTTTAAAAGAATGGTTTCCATAATGCTATAACTAGGGATATTAGTATTTAAAAATTCTAGATTTCTAATATGTAATTAGGAAAGAAAAAACTTTTTTTTTTTAGCACATTGCAAGACCTTTGCTTATCTAGCTAGAGAGGAATAATCATTAGGATATAATTTGTTGTAATAACTTTTATTTTTGTTAAGTTTTGTCTTGTTTTTGTTAGAATTATTTATTATATTAAAATTGGGAAGAATGAAAAAAAAATTGTTTTTGTTTATTGGTCTCTATTTAGCTAAAATTTATTAATTAATTTAATTCAATTCAGGTTTTTTTTTTTTTTTTTTTTTTTTTTTTTTCTAAGTTCACTTAATGAATTAGGGGATTCATAAAGTATGAGAATAATCAAAATTAAATCCATTAGATTTCATTTTCCTAATTGAGTGCTGATAATTTTGTAAAATTAACTACCGTTATAATGGACTGGAACTTGGAATAATTCAGCTTGCCTTTCAACTTCACTCTCTCTCTCTCTCTAACTAAATTTGAAATATGGATATATTTAAAAAAAATTATCCAAGTAAAAAATAATCATCCACCAGCGATATTTAAATTAAATTAAATTAAACCAAGAGACTCTTTATATGTTGTTTAACAGATTTAATTAATACTTATAAAGGAACAGTAGAGAATTTTACCTTATGTGTATGAATTTTCTTTGTTTTTATGTCTGTGTTATTAGTTTTATTTGCCTGTAAAAAAAATTTTTTTTAAGCACATATGTATTTCTAATTATTATAAACATGTAAATTTTCTCTTGTGATAGTTCAAAATTGTTTTAATTTATTATCAATGGGCTTTTGTTTAGCAATATAATTTTTACTAAAACAAAAAAAGAAAAAACAATTTTTATATTAGTAATTAACAAGACAAACTGAATTCTGTTTTCATCAAATTTTGGCCTAAAGATTAAATTCAGAATGTGTTAAATTCAAGTAATTGACAAAATGAAAAAATCCTGATCTGTTGTGGACTTATGGATAAAAAGATATGTATAAATTTAATGAAGTTTATTTTAATTTAATTTATGTTTTGGTCAAAAAATGAGTAAAATAATCAGTGAATGTTCAAATTTAAAGATGAAATTAACATTAAAAAAAAAAAGGAAATTCTATTGTTGATATTCCGTTCCTGACTGTGTTGAGCTATTACCCTTCAACTGTTGTCAAATCATATTCTCTTAAATCTATAGAATACAGTGTTTTATTAAGATTGTTGATTGAAAATGAAATTACAAATTGTTTTATATTAGTCTGTTTATTTAATTATTTTTAATTTTTTATGTCAGGAGTCCTGGCATTGCTTTTTGTTTCTTCTTCTTTTTTACTCAACCTCCCTTTGGACCGCTTTTTGTACTCCATATGGAAAATTCTCTAGTCAAATTGATAGTGCTTGAAAAGTAACTGTACTTTTTACCATTTATACCAAATTAAAAATATAGATAAACTTTTCATAAATTGTAAAATGAAACATAAATTGATTTATATTATTATAATGATTATGTTAACTATTTACATTTTATGGTTGCTGAGTCAGAAATAGCTTAGGTATTAAGACTGGGCATAACCAGACTCAAAATATACTGGGCACAACATAGAAGAATGTGATTTACCTAGTAACAACCCTTGAGCTTTATTTCTTTACAAATAATCCTATGTGTATATATATCTCTGTGTGTGTGTGTGTGTGCATGTTGTGAAAATTCATCAAGACAACCTGTTACTGGGTCTGAATCCCTTCCAAATCCAACAGTTAGCACAAGCACAAATGCTTGTATCTCTCACTGAAGTAAACATGTGTCATTAAGTAGCAACATTTATCTTTTTCCAGACTCCAGAAGAATTCGGTTAATTTTAAGGCAAAAATGAGTTGTAATTGACTCATTGGATAACTTATAAAAATTTTTTTTAGTTTTACTAGTAATCTGTAGCTATTATACATACATACAATCCATTAAAAAATGCATTTAGTAATAAAGAACTAATTGGACAATGCTATCCAAATTATCTTGATTCAAGACATTTGTTTTCCTTTATTTCATTTTTGAAGAATGATATAGAATGATTATAAAAAATAGAAATATCTTAAATAGGATAAGAAAGAAAAGATCTGAAAAAAAAAAAAAAATTAGTCAAAGAAAAAAGAAGAAGAAAAAATTCCAGCGTTTATTTACTTAATATATCTAATCAGTGATATAATCAACTCAATTTTGATGACACTCCCATTTTTTGTCAGGGTCTCTTTCCTCTGCTTGTAAAAATTAGTTGGCTTAGAACCAAACTTATTTTTTCCTTCAAATGATTTTCTATTAAGCTGAAAGACATAATAATTAGATGGCCCATCCCAGATTAAATGAGAAAGAATTTCCAAAATCTCTCCTACTACATTTCTAATTCTTTGTCATTTTATTTTTAGAAAAACATTCAAAGAAAAAATTGAATTTAAAAATACTAGTTTAGGTTTGTTTGCACCCAAACTGCTTACTTTATAATAAACAGGAGTTAGAGAACCTAAGAGATGGGGAAAAAATCATCATAAATTTAGATTATAATAGTTAATGAATGCTGATTTCTTAAACTAAAATATGTTGTTCATTAATACATTTTTACCAACCCTATTAATAACATTTCCAAAAGCTTCCTAATAATTCTATCTGTGCATAATTTGAATAGTTTTTTATGAAATTTTTCAACTAGAAAAGTTCATATAGTTTATATATTAGCTTTGCCCTGTTAGGCATGTATAAACTATTATTTTTTATTAACTTCTTTTAGCTTTATAATATGAGGGAAATGTTTGATTTTAATTAATCCCTGTTTTTTTTTGTGTGTGAAAAATAAATGATAAAGGTATTTCTCATAATTCAAAATGTTTATTAAAATATGCTCATCATATGTTTATTTATTAGACCACATTTATTTTTCAGTAATTTTTATCTTGTATATGATTAATTTTTGTTGGTGTAACTCTTTTAAGATTAATTTAACAAAGAATGCTTTCTTCTTTTCTCTAGATTATTCATCGCTAGGTAAAATAAGTTAATAAAATAACTTCTTTTTTACTAATAAAACATAATTATAGTAAATATTTCATTGCAACTTTTAAAATTGACCTTTTCTATAACAATTATAAAGATATGATTAATCTTGAATTCTCCAAAACTACCACAAGTGCATCACTTACTTGATTTCGCTACCTCTACATTTAACTTTTCTGAGTAAGAATCAAAGAAGTTTGAATTTCTTTATCTTTTTAATTGAGCTCATTCCATAAATATTAATAAATATGTGTATACTGGTATGAATTCTTGAAATTGCACTTCAGATTAACTGTGTGGTGTATATATCCTCATCCGTACATATTTGTGATGGCACTCCAAACGTCAAAGACATTAACAATTTTATGAGTTACTCTTTCTTAATTATTGGTAATAATATTATTTTCATTTGGTTGGTTCCTATTATCAACCTTAACTGAAAATCACTGTTTCATTTCTCCGTCTCTTAAAATCACAAAAAAGAAAAATGCTTTTATTGTTAAATTTACATCTAAGTAATAAGCTTTTATCTATTACTAAATTTAGTACTACCCTATTAACCTTCTCTCTTTTTTTTTTAATTTCCAATCTAAACTTCTATTATATAGTTGCCTTAAGTCTTCACTTGTTGGTTATGACAAACTTACAAGTTTCTAAGTAAAAAATGTAATCCTTATTTAGCTGTTATCTATGTGTTGCATTAAATAGAGTCATCAGAAATAATTTTAGAGTAAATACTAATTTATATTTTAAATACATTTTCTTTCGCTAACTGCTATATTATTTCTTTAACCTGCCTATTTATTTCTGTTGTTTAAAACTGCGTGATTATTATTTTAATGATGAAAAGTGTTTGAATTTCTTTATCACTTTCTATTCAAAAAAAATATCTCCTTGACTCTAAATTCTTAGTGAAAAGAAACTTCATTCAATAAGTTCTTCAGTGTGACCTTTTATTTTACTTACTCTTTACTCTTTTAGTAAAATCTTCCTAGTTTATGCTTAAACTGCAAATTTGGCTGTTAATATGAATGTGTAAAATAAAACAATAGTGAATATTTATCTTAAAAGAGTTTCATCTATGAAATTAATGAGCCCCATAGTTGAGATTAGTGCTTTGAATTAAAAATAAAATAAAAATTTTGTTAGTTATAAAGGTTTTTGTTCCTACATGAATAGGAATCAAATTTTCTTTCTCTAGTAGCCCTTTCTTTCTTTAGTAGAAGTTCTATAAACTTAGTTATTTATGCTCCATACTGTTAAGCCCATTATATATACTTATATATATATATATATATATATATNACAGCACATGTTTTTTTTTTTTTTTTTGTTGTGCAATGTTTAGTTTTGTGATAAAGTCCCGTTAATTCTGTCTAAATTACCTGTAAAAATAAATTGAAAGTGATTGATTTGCCAACAGATATCCAAGCAAGTGAAACTGAATTCTATGAAAGTAGTTCTGATGCTGAAAGTTCTTCAGGTTAGTAGCTATATTATTATTTATAAATGGGACAAATTTCCTTTTTTATAAAAGTATTAAAACTAAAGCAGCAAAGCAATTATTCGGTTTTAGGGTTAAACATAAAAATTGAATTGAAGATTCTTTTTTTAGTGGTTTAAACATACCTTTCTTAACATGTTAAACTTTAAAATATAGTCAGTATGTCTCAACAGCAGATGAAATCCCAAAATTAGTTTTCTACTTTATAAGCAGCCTTATTTTCTGACTTCCTTCCAGTTTTCTTGTTTATTGACATATCTTCTAATTATAAAAGCTATCAAACATGTGATTTGTTGTATAATATCTTCTAATAAAAATAAAAAACTTTTTTTGTTCGATTGGGCTCTCGAAGAAAGTTCCATTCCTATGGAAATTTCATATATATATATATATATATATACTTAGAAACCATTATTTTTACAAATTCTGTTGTATATTATTTCTACAAGCCCTTTAGAGTTTTTTTTAAAATGAATTATATATTTTGAGAGTATAGGTAAATATGTATTTTGATACTTACAAAATAATCACTAAAATTTATTAGATTCGGGCAAAAATCAGTGATATTTATTAAATTTGTTTAAGAATAAGTTAATGTTTACCTATTATCATAAATGTTGTATTTCAATTAGATAGGCCTAGTTCATTTTTTTCCCCCTCTAAAATGTATATCTGGAGAAAAATGCCATACTTTGAAAAATTCTAATATATTTGAAAAAAATCTTATTACTTATTATGCATTTATTGATTTTTGTTTTTAATATTTATTAATGCCTTAAATAGATAGTGTTCATATGTTTTATAAGTATGTGTTTTATTTTGATAGAACAATTAATTTTCTATAGGCTTTTTAATTTATTTTATTTATTAAAATATTCTTTTAAATTTTATTTTTGAAATTCAAGCTCCTAAAAAAATAGCGATATTTACTAAGTTTTGCAAATGTGTGTAAGTAAACAAATCTTTGTACATACCATGGCATCTACAATTTTTAAACTAAAGAAACCTAATTTGATGTTCAAACTTCTTTCGACGACAAAAACAACAACACGAAAAAAAAATTTCCCTTAGTTCATGCTTCTTAAAATGCGATTTTTACTTCATCCTTGGATCAACTAGTCTCAAATGTCTACATAATAAATAAAAAAAACAATTCTACTTACTATTATTCTACAAACCAATTCTACTAGCTTTAAGCCATTTTATTATGAGGCCAGGTACATGGACTATTTTGTGAAGTTAATTTAATTATTTATAGTTTAATTTAGTATAACTAGATGAATTATAGTACTGTCTAATAAGGATAAAAGGATTAAAATCATGAGTTAAATAAAAATTGTAAGGGGCACGGGTTCAGCTGTCTTGTAAGACAGGTTCTGCAGGTTCATGTTTCGCCCTACAATCTCATATAAAAAAATAAAAGCTTTCCAATCGTCAAGGGTGTTAAAGCGTAGTGGCTAACTGTAGACAGATCATCCCTACATGACCCCAGTAACTACGCGACCCAGGTAATTGCGTGGAAAAAAAACAACATAAATGTACTCTAAAAAGTGACTAAACAAATGTGTTGTGGCTGTTGATAAGTTAAATTAAAAATCATTTTTAAACGATTGTTAAATATATATTTTATTCTTTTATTTGCAAGGGTAGCATTGTTGATGACAATTAGGGTTATGTAATAACATCCAATTCTTCAATATTTTCTTATATTTTAATTGCTGAGCCCTTTCGGAATCATTGATTTTATCTTCAAAGCTGGATCACCTTTATATGAGTATCTCTGCCTAGCAGCCCTAGGAGTCCACCTATTAATTATTCTGAAAATACTCAGCAATTAAAATATATTCAAAGTGGGAAGATGTTATTTGATGACTCTAATATATTTTTTATCTTTTATTATTATCTATATTTCCTTATTTTTTTCTGTAATGCAAAAAGTTAATTGTTTTAAGTTTAAATGTAAACCTTTTCAATTTGTTTTCCCAATGATTAATTAAACTATATCAAATTTGTTACTATTGTTGACTGATTTTTTTAAAATGATGTACCTATTACTAACACCAGATTTTTTATTGCAGAGTGAAATAAAAATTTTACAAATTTTCCTTTGAGATTTATTAATAAATAGTTTAATAATTGTTTCGTGGAACCACTTCTTACTTATAAATTTCGATTAAAACCATTCCTGAATTATTGAATGGGGAAGATTAATTACTTATATTGATTGGACAGCAACTTTGATTTGTCCAATATTCAACATGAATATCCTCTAATAATCATTGTAGATAATTGTAAACTTGTGTGCACATGGATCAAAATTTCTTCACTGTTTACAAAATTTAAATGGTGACTAATGGCTGATTTAATGTTTAGTTAAAGCCAAATTTCCTAACCTATTTTTTATATTAATTCTAAATATGTTAGAAAGATTTGTGGAACCATGTCATTTAAATTCATACTAGATCAACCTAAACATGAAACACTAATCTCAAAAAGATACATACAAAAATTAATATTGAGTGGAATTTTCAATTTTTTTTAGTGCAGAGTGGGCTTTATTACAAAGCAAAACAATATTAGGTTGACAGCAAGTTACTAAGATTCACTATATTTAATGTGAAACCAGACCATATTTATAAAAAAAAATGAAAATTCCTAATTTATCTAATATTGAGTGGAAACCACTTCAGAATAATGTAATTTCGGGTGGATATCACTTCAGGGTTAATTGCTGTTAAATGAAAACAGTCTCAATGCAGAGTATACATAATTTATAACTATTATTATAAATATATAATAATTCTATATATATATATTCTATAGAAAGTAGCAGTTCAGAGTTAATAAACACCTATTTATAAGTATGTTTGAATGGTTTAATATTTTAGTATTTGGAAGAATAAATTAATTGTTAATAATTTTTAGTGCAATGGGACATAATAAAAAATCTAACTGTCCCAGCCAGGACACGAACCTGGATCTCCTAGGTGGGACAGTTAGCTTTTTTATTCTGTTCTCTTGCTCTAAAAATTGTTAAAATTTATGTGGGATTAAATATCACAAGAAAGTTAATATTTATAAAATTAACTGTTAATGGTAATTCAACAAATAATAATAATTTTATAAAAATCTTTTCTTTATATTTTAATGGAACTTTTAAAGTCTAAGTTAAACTCTATGTGAAGTACCTATTTATTTTTTCAATTAAATAGAATTTATAGATTTAAGAAGCATAGGAGTTAATGACATATATTTAAGGCAGTTGTTCTTTTGTTTTAGGACGAAAAAATGATGAAGAGGCACATTTAACTCGAGATGAAAGGAGAGCCAGAGCACTTAACATCCCAATTCCAGTTGATGATATAATTAATCTCCCCATGGATGAATTTAATGAAAGGCTAAGCAAATATGACCTCTCAGAAACACAATTGTCACTTATTCGTGACATTAGAAGAAGAGGAAAAAACAAGGTTCGCTTACATAGGCTATTAATTTTTAATCTTAATATCCATTTTTAAGTAAAGAACATACATTGTTTCTATTTTATAAATTAAAACATCTTGCAAAACCTATTACCTATTAAAGGATTTCATAGATAAATGCCAGAAAACAACATTAAACCAAAATATGCATTAGTGAGTAAATTAATAATACTCGTAAACTAATTTTTATATGAGAAAATCTCATTATTTTCAGTAAGAAGTTATTAGCCCAAAACACTGATATTAATATACTTGATTGTGAGATTGGCAACCAGTTACCTACAAAAACTATTCAAATTACTTATCTTTTGTAAAATATGATTTTAACTTATAACTATTTAATAGATAAATTAGTAAAATATTATTTATATATGTATATTAATCAAAATTAATTACTTGCTTGAGTATGCCCAAGCAAGACTTTCATATTGTCCTATATCTACTTATTATTTTTAAATAACCAAAAATATTGTAGTAGTCAATGTTATTGCGAACCATGTATTACCTTTGAGATATTTTTCTCTGATTTGGTTTCCAATTGATTTTAATTTACCATAGACCATACAAAATGTTAATATTTAGTTTTTTTTTAATTTTATTAATTTGAGAAAATTTGTTACATAAAATGTAAATCATACATCTATACACTTGTCAGAAACTGCACTGTCTAATATAAAAACAACTGATATATTTTCTACATTTTTTCTTTTAATAAGTAATTGTAAAAATTAAGTAAATAGACTTGTACGTACACAATACAGAGAAAGCATCTTATTATTTAATGTAGTGTATAATGTTTTATTACAAATTTTTGTATACAATTAGAAGTTATATTTAGCCTCCCACTAAAAAAAAAAAAAAATAGCAGGAACACAATAGTACTCATGTACCAGATGGTAAGCTCTTGATAGGAAGGATCAATACAGTTGGCCTGAGTTGTGGGTGGCATTTGATCGAGGGTAGAGCATTTTGGCAATAAAAAACAGGTTTATCATGTACTTACAATATAAGTATCTGGTCTCAATATCCAATTTCAAATTTTTAAAACCTACATTCCATCTGCTTACTTATACCTTTTGGTTTTATGAAACTCCCAAAATTTCAGAGTCTCTTTTAAGAATCAGTATTACTGTGAAATTTCCATTCTTTTGAAACCTTGTTCTACGTAATATATCACATCAGAGGATTAATAATACTGTATTTTATATATAGTGTAGATTATTTTCCTCTTCCTAATAATGAATAAGTGCTTCGTTTTTATTTATTTATTTTTTAATAAGTTTTCAAATTATTTTAACTGATGATTATTATAAAGCTTTTGGGAAAGTCAAAGTGTAATATTCTAATTTACTACTACTGTACTTATTTGTTGAAAAAAAAAAGTATAAGGGGGCCAAAAGAACTTTTGTTTCTCATGAATATATTTCTTTTAATATTCATAAACTCTGTA
The DNA here is from genome assembly GCA_000696205.2 of Oncopeltus fasciatus. Classification (NCBI taxonomy): domain Eukaryota; kingdom Metazoa; phylum Arthropoda; class Insecta; order Hemiptera; family Lygaeidae; genus Oncopeltus; species Oncopeltus fasciatus. The sequence continues at coordinate 275,429 of KZ807951.1, forward strand.
TGAATATAGCTAGCTGTTATGGTTGTTTTCCTGGCAATTTTTGATCCTGTTCCTTAGTAAAAATGATCACTAAAATTTGAAGTGTGAATATGTATGTTCTAGTGGCTACTTGCAAAATAACATAATACAGAATGAAATATATAAATAACAGGATAAAATTAAGAGGTGGTTAATCACTAAATAAGAGAAGGAATGTGGCAAATAAAAACATAACAATTGAGTTGGGAGTTGAACTTCATAGAAATGCAACATAGAGAACTGACCAATCCCAAAGATATAATACAAATAGATAAGAATATATAAAAAGATTTACATCCTTTTATAAAACAAAATTTGAATAGAATCAAAATTATAAAATTTGATTGCACGTAAGAAGAATGTAGGCTCTAACTTAGATTTCAAGACAGGATTAATGGATGTGATGATATGATGATTATTGACTCCTATTGTATCAATCAATAAACCCTCTGCCATCATCATTAGTTATCTTAAATAAATATTGACTCTAAAAGAATTAAACTTTTAGGAGGATTTTATGAAAACTCAGTTATCATAGCTCCTCTTACCTAACTGATCCCTGTTTCTCAGGATAGAACCAGACTCAAGAATTATATATTTTCTTCTTTTTTTAAGTTCACATTAGGTCATTTTTCAAAATTATCGGATTAAGAATCAATAATGTTAATAAGGCAATGATATCATATTTATATGAATTCTCATTGTCCGTAGCAGCGAGCCTCCTTGAAGCAGAAACAGAAAGTCCCTTTTTTCTCCTCCCTTACTATACTTACAGTATACTTAATGCTGTTGGGACAGCTTGTCACCAGCAGCATTTTATACGATCGTGTACCAACTAATTGATCCAGTGTTTTAGTCTCTGTGCATTTATTTCAGTGGGGCCCATCAGCTTGTTGATAATGGTGCTCAACTTGACAGCATTCAACTATTCCCATTCTGACAGCACAGCTATTTTCTACTGCCTTGATTATTTATTTTATTTAAGATGAATCACTTCACCTCTCCCCTATTTTTGAAGGAGCTGTTTCCTTAGTGTTTGGCAGATTTTTCTTGCTGATTTTGTGTCGCTGATTGGTAGACTACCTCGGGAATCAATCAACTTGGACTAGGCCTCTGCTTTACAATTTATAAACAGTGAGTGAAGCATATTTGCAAACTATTGCATAATAGAGAAATGTAGAGGAACATACCATTTTTTTTAATTAACTAATCCTATACTCCTTCTTGGCATATAACATGGCTGTAGCTGTACTTGCTGGTAGTCCATGCTTCATTTTGATGCTGTGATGAATCAATGTATCAATGCCATCCAGCAGATAGCCACTCAGTTTGAAGAGGGCATAAGTATATGGAAATAATTACTAGTTCAGAATATTAAGATTTTGATCAGGTCTCATCAAGGATGATGCTGGAGCTTATTGAGACAGCCAGAAAGCTACTGGATTGATTTTTCATTCATTCACTATGATTTCCCCCACAAATATACAGCCCAGATACGTAACACCTTCATTCTATTCTATATTGCTCTTAGTTTCTAGGTCGTCTACTCTTTGTAGTAGGTGCTTTTTTTCACCAAAGCAATTGCCACACCTTTTTATTGATACAGAGCATATCCATTCTCTTAACCATATCTTCTATCCTCAAGGATACTCCTCAAACTGTACTCAGTCATTGCCTAATCATATTATCAACAATATACCAAGAAAACAGCTTCCTTGTCATCACACAATACATCTATGCTTGTTAGCCAAGGATATATTGTAGATCTCTTTATATAATTAATGGCAAGATGAAAGAAGTTTAGTGACAAAGGATTCCTTTAGTTACTCCTTGTTGCTGGCTATTTGAGTCCAGTCATATTTCTCCTTGCACAAATCTGAACAGTAAGGAACTAACCATATTCCTAAAGTCTTTTGACACATCTGAGATTCCATCCAGATAATTTTTTTTGATATAGTTATTGTCAAAAACTCCCACAAGTTCAGAAAGGCTCCTAAAATTGATTATTCAAAAGTATTTTGTTTTGATTCTGTTTATTATTAACTAACAGTAAATAAAAAATTGAAAAACAGAATTGATCGTGGAATAATTTGCAGTATTTAAAGAAAAAATTATAATAACTATCTAATGTACTTTTTCAGGTGGCTGCCCAGAACTGCCGAAAAAGAAAACTGGATCAAATTCTTTCATTAGCTGATGAAGTAAAACAAATGAGAGAAAGAAAAAATAGATTGCTACATGAGAGACAGCTTCTTTTTGCTGAAAGGCATAAGATGAAAAGCAAATTCTCTCAGCTTTACAAACATATATTTCAGGTGATTCAGCATATAAAATATGTATTATTATTATTTGGTATGGATCCCAAATTTATTAAATTTTTATTATTAATTCTTCTGGATTAGAGAAGCTTTAGTTTTCAAGCCAGAAACTTCAAAAATCAAGAGCGGGGTAGAAAATTAATTAGAATTGAAATCACCTGGATTTATTGCCCAGAAGTGCACCATTTTTATTTTATTGGAACTTTTAATTGAAAACTATTTACCTTTACTAACTACTAACTTTGAAAATATTAAACAACAAACAAACATAGATCGCATTTTTGTAAACAAATTCATAAATTAAGGGCTAAAACTATCTAACCAGAGTAATTTCTGATAATTCTTAATTCATGCTAAAAATGGCCCTTAGAGGCAGAATAATTTTATAAAATTACAGCATTTATTTATATGTATATTTAATCGTTCATTTAATATTTGCATGTCAAAATAAATATTTCTATGTTTTAGTCATTGAGGGATCCAGAAGGTAATCCTTATTCACCTTATGAATGGAGCCTACAACAAGCTGGTGATGGGTCAGTGATTCTTGTTCCAAGAGGGAACCAAACAATTCTTGAACAGACTGAGCCAACAACGAGAAAACACCAGTAAGAAAAAGTTCCTGCAATTAATATACTGCACTTGGGAAACAAAACAATGTTATCTAAGAAAAAAAAAAGAAAAGAAGAATACAAATTGAAATAGTGAACTTTCTGTATGTATCTTAATTATTTGCTCACTATTTATTTCTCGAGAAACAATTCCCCTAGCTATTTTAAATATTTTTCATTGTTTGATACTTCTTTTTTTTTAATCTTCCTTCTGACTGAAAATATCTTGTCTTCTGTACACCGTACTTACAAAAGGATTTTAGCATTATTCTCCTAATCTTTTTCAAATGTTTGGTTGAGGGAAAATTCTAGTTATAAGCTTAAAAAAGTTTCAAAAACAAAATTATATTAGCTTAAAACAAAATAAAATGTTTTTTTTAAACCTTAATAATATGTTTTGATAAATTTTTTAAAATTATTTTATCAATTGTTTAATTTTTTCTCACTTTACTTCTGCTTTAAGATTGACTTCCCTAAAGAAAATCAGCTAATATTTCTTCAATTTATATGCTGTCTTCATTCCATGTTCATAAATGCGAACTGTGATAAAATATTACCTTCATTCATAACATTTTAAAGAATATTTATTTTATTTTTTTAATATTTTTTATNTTTAAAATTTTTAATAAAATTACAGAGGCTTTTTAAATTTACTCTTTTAAAACTTCCATACGATTCTAAATATTCACGGCTTTAATCAGTTTCTTTTCTTCGAGTCCAGAACGGATCCTCTATGCTAACCCGGCGCCCCCTAAGAGGAAAGGAGAAAAAGGGATTGTTAATAGAAGCTCATAAAGGATTCTACCTTAAATTTGATAAGTGATTGTGGTAAAATTAACTTTATATTGTGGTTTAACGCCGCCTTAGCTGAGATATTACAAAAATATTAGAAATTTCTTATTATTTCTTTCCTTAACTGTTCTTCCTTGCCACTGGCTTAACCTTGTAGTAAACGAATTCTTCTCTTCATTAATTCTAATTTACCCTTTTCTTTTCTCCTTTGTTACTCTCCAGCTTTTATTTGCTAACCCTTCCTTTTTACTTTCTTTATATATATATTTTTTTATTACCTTTACAATTAAATACTAAAAGAAACTTATAATCAATTGTATTATGTTGTGAGAGCTAACACCGCACATTTAATGAGAGATCACGAGCGAACGTTCACTAGCAGCTTCTTTAGTTTACCGGTCAAAATCGATTATACATATGTAATCGATGTTGAACGTTGAACTAACCAACGAAGGGTTACTTTGCAGTTTTCTTTTTTTTTGGATTGGGTTCCCTTGTCCAAAGTTTCCGTTCATTTAGTTTTTTTTTGTTTCTGAATTTTTTATTGATATAAGAACATATATTTATTTATAACTTTTAGAAGCTATTTAAATTTTTTTTTAATTTCATGAGTAGAATAATTATATTTTTTTCTCCTTATTCAAGCCTTATTTACTTTCGACCTTCAAACCTTCTTAAGTGAAAAATGATTGTTACCTCTATTACTTATCAGGAACTTTTGGTTTGTGCAATAAAATGTCTTGGGATTGTTCAAAATTATTTAACAGACTTAGTCGTTACTTATTATGTAATAAAAATAAACTTAAAATATGAGCATTTTATGAATTTTCTTACATCTACTTAAAAAAAAAAACTAGTAACAAAACTAATACCCGCCCTAAATATTCTCTGATATTTCACATAGAATAAGCCCCTTTGTCATGAGATTTATGACATGCACACTCACCAAATCTTAAGATACTTATGACGATGTAAAATTTTACTGCAGATTAACTTTAAATATTTGAACATACATTTTTTTTTCCTGTCATTAAAAACCTTTATGAAAATTTCTGTAATTATTTTGCATGAATGATAGTTTTACCTTCAAAGCACTTCCAATAAATTATTTTTTTAATATTTTTTATTGCTTATTGTAAGTCAAATAAATTTCCAAGTATTGTTTTAAGTTAAGACTTAATACTTGGTCTTGTATGCATTAATAAAATTCATTCTGATTTGGTTTTAAGAAACTTTTGCCTCCCTTAATATGGATGACTGTACAAAATTAAAATAAACAGAATTTAACTTAGTCACCTTTAAGTCAAATAAGATTACTTCTTTGAAGAGAAGTGTAACTTCAATTTTTTGTGATTTTCTATTGACTGTCTTTTGGAACAGTTAGCATCTATTAATATTCACATCTATTAGTACAAATTTTGTAAAGTAAAGATTTTGATTTTGCAATTAATTAGTAAAACTTAATTAAAGTAACAAAGTCCATCATGATTATCTTATCTTGCTGCGTAGAAGATATTCCTTTACTGTCTCGCTTGATAAAGAGACTTTTGTTATATACTTAGTAAAGGTGAATTGTGAAATTAATGAAAATAAAAACACATATACTCTTCTTTTTATCTAGTTGATTTATAGTATTAATTTCCATGAATGCTCTTTATTCTATTCTTTATGGATTTATTTGAGAAGAATAGGTTTTGATAGAACTAATTTGAGATATGTTTCTTTGGACATTGCTTGTTTATTTTTGCATTTTTTGTCAAGGGGAAAAAGTGCTAACTTAAAAAATATATACATATATATCTCTAATAAAACTTTTGAATAGAAAATTATTCTGACCCTTGTATTGATTAATAACTTAAGAAAGTAGTAAATTATTATTAAATAAGATCATTTTCATTATTTTTCCTTTAATGTAATTAATATGTTAGAAGAATATATATTACTCTTGTTGAGTTATAATATTTATTTTGCTATTTTGTATGTTATTTTTTTTTTTTTTATCATTCACTTTTAGCAGTTATATTGAACTGCTTAAGTAAATTTAAATGTCCAAATAAACTCACTTCTCTTAAATGTGTATATAAGAGAAATGACTTCATTTTGGAAGCCAAATTTTAGAATATTGAAGTTCAAATATTTAAGGAATGTAATCATTGACAAATTGACAGTTTTATTCATAATATCTTAATATTATTTTTTTTAAGCTAAAACCAAGTTGGAATGTACTGAAAGTTATTTTTAGTTCTTGTAATTAAATATTTAAAGAAGAAATTATTTATGTGTATATTAAATATAAATAATTTTTATATATATTGGTGCAATGTTGTTTGTAGTAAAACCATTGGAATACGTATGTACAAAAATATTTTTACTAAAGAGAAAAATATGGGCCAGATTCACAAGTATATTTCATTATTTTTATGTTATGTATTTTAATTTATGTAGTTTGTGAAATCTTAACATTTTTGGCAATGCCCGGCCTAATTATAATAAGAAAAGCTTTGCCTTACATTTATATATTTATGTGATTATTTGGTACAGGGGAAAAATCCAAATGAAAAAAAAAACAAAAAAAAAAAAAA
>KZ807951.1:281923-298969 GCA_000696205.2 Oncopeltus fasciatus
TATATATATATAAAAAAAAGAGAGAAAAAATATGAAAGAAGAATAAAAATTCGATGGAAAATGGGAGATTGATCTCTGTATATAGTGTGAATTTTTCTATGTAATAATTATAAATTAATTCTAAATGTAAACAGCTCTAGTGATTTTGTTGATAAAAGTTGAAAAGATTAACTATTACTATATAATAAAACAATGGGTAATCAATGATGTTTTATTTTACCTTTTATTATTATTGTCTATTAGAGCTCTATCACTTTGTAAGAAACTTTTAATTTCACTCATAAAATAATCATTAGAATATTCAAACCAAACACTGCTGAACAGATTAAAACTGAGTTGAAGTGTAAAAAATGAGTTGGGACCTGTCCCTGATTTCACACAAGTTTAATCCAACACATTGTAATTAAGGGTTACATTTTCATACTTGGCATGGCAGGGAAATTAAAATTTGACTAGTTGTTCATTATTTGTCAACCAGGCTTGCCAGGTCTTCTTTCTTGCCATAATCAATTGCCTTGAAGATGGCCTGCATTACATTTAAAAAATAAATTCTTGCTAATTTTTTCTTAGAATTTTTTTTTAGTTAAATGCTGTCTGATCGAACCACAACTGATGCATTGATACACCATATAGTCAATTATCTCCTTCCCTTACTTTGATGAAGACATCAAGCTTTACATTTTTGTTCTTTTAGTTTCTGTCATAAGTCTATATTATCCTATAAATAGATATATTTTTTGGACACTGTGGCAGACTAATTAAATGTACAAAGCTGTTTTTGCTATTTAAATTGATTTTTAACTAATCTACTAAAGTAAAATAATAAAATGAACAGTACTGATCCGGTTTTGTTCAAATTTGATATTGTTTCTGTCCCTGATTTTATAGTACTAAATCCAAAAACTCTAATTTAAGGACTAAATTTTGAAATTAGCTTTCTTAAAATTGTTTACTCTTATTCCATAATGTAGAATAATGTGCTTCAAATTCACATAGTGTCTATAATTTTATAACATTCTTTTTTCTATATTTTAAAAAAAAATTAGTATACAAAAGTAATGCTGAAGAAATTAGTCATGGTTTTGGAACATTGGCAGAATGTTATATTTTTGTTGATCTAGGTCATATTTGGGACACTTAAGAAAAAATATGCTATACTGTGAGCAGTCTTGGCATTGGCTGCACTCTGGTGGTCCTCCTTCACTAATCAAGTCTCCTTGAATGATCAGAGTATGGATGATCCTGAGGTGTGCAATTACCACTTCCCTCTTCCTTTTCTCTTGTTCCGAAGATTGTCATGGACTTTTTTTTTTTTAGTTTGCTAAAGGGAGTATCGTCTCATATAGCTTTCCAGCTTCTTTAAATTTTAGCAATTTTCTATAAGGAAATCAAGCTCATGTTGGTTCTTTGAAAAATTCTATTTTCTTTTTGTGGCAAGACATCAAGTTTAAAAGTAAAAATCGTGCGTAGTGTTGTAAGTAAGTACTTATCACAAGTTTGTAAGTTATTCATTACCTTGTACCTACTGCATGCCCTTGGGCTCATAAAAGAAGCCCACTCCTCTTATATCTCCCAACATGGTGAAGTAGTCCTGAACATGGTTTTATTGTTGATAAAAATACATGTTGTTCAAGCTTTGTAGCGCACTAAGTGAATAAGATACGATACCAATCTTAAGTGTAAGATTCTTAGCAAGTAAAAAACTATATAAAGTGCAAAGTTGGCATCTTCAAATCTTATGTCAGTTTCTGAACACTAGCTAAGTATGGAACTTGTGTAAAAGGCACAGATTGATATTCTGAGCATAATGGATGATATTTAATTTACACAGGAGTTGAGGTATAAACAAAAGAACCACATCCTAACTTGGAGCAAATAATATCCTTGTATTACGAAGCATGGTGCTCCTATCCACGCCCCATTTAATTCCTCCTAGAACTAAAAGATTTAACATGGCATAACACTATTACTCATTTAATATAAGGTCCCAAGTTAATGTTCCATCAAAGTTTAGATCTTACTAACAAGATAGAACTTGATTTTTGATAGAACAAGGAAGATAACTAGTATTTCTATATTTCCTATTTTCAGGTTAATGGGTTGTGTTTAGTTACTTCTGTAAGTAATATAAAGAAATTTAAAAAAATAAATTGTTAATGTTCAAGATATATTATAGTAATTATAAGTACATTTTGCCTTTGTTAGAAAAAAAATATATAATTACACTAGGTATCTTTAAAATAATAAAAATAACAACCTCCACAGAAGGTACATACAATATTTGAAAAACTTCATATAAACTTTCATAAAACAGTTTAAGAAATGAAGCTCTTAAAAGGGCTCATTGTGCTTTGAATAGGTTTATCAAAGCATGCAGCACAAACAGAAATGTATCTTCTCCTTTTGTTAGATGCCTAAAAATAAAGATTTTCATAAGGATTAAACAGGTAGAGTGAAAAACAATTATAAATTATTGTGGTCAATTAATTTTACATGTAAATTACAAAATGTCTTTTTGTTGCAGCAAGTGTATATTTAATTTAGTGCAATGAAACTCAACATAGATTAGTTTAATGATAAAAAACATATTTTATATGTTTGGAGCATTACATGGCGTGGAAATTTCAAATTCAAAAAATCATCATCTGCAAAACTGAGGAATTCGTTTAGTTTATGTAGCTCCTGCAAAGATAGGACTTTTAAAATTTTAAGAGTCTCTGTGTTTCTCACTTTACATGGTCTGGTGGTTAAGTTACTGGTACTCTTGAGCCAAAGATCCCAGGTTCAATGATCACAGTTGTTTTTCTTTCTTTCTGTGATTCTGTTTGTAGTGACCCAGAGAATGTCTTGGTTTGAGGATAAATACATACTTAAAATTATTTCTTCCGAGCCAATTAAGGCCTGGTCAAATACAATTAATAATAAATTCAATTATATTCCTGTAGTACCCAGCAAAAAACAGCTACTTAAAGGCTAACAGTACAGTTAGATAGTTGCTTAGGTCAGTTTTTCTAAAAATTTTGTGTATTCCAGACAAACCTTTTTTGTTTTATTCTGTATTTGCATTCTATGTGCATTGAATCAAAATTTAGGGAGGAGCTTCGATTTTTATTTTTAAGGCCAATTAAAATAGTTTATTTATTTAACTGAAATAAAAATATGTAATTCAATTCTGAAAAGAAATGGATTTTATCAAAATTGATAAATGTAATCTTTGCACTATTTTTTCTTTATTTATTGTAGGTGAGGGCTTTCAATTCTTCAGAGCTCAAAAATTAGAATTCAAAGCTCAGCGTTAGAGAGAAACGCTTTCTAACACCCAAATAAGGAGATACCTGGGCTCTGAATATGAGATCTTGGGTCTAGAAAGCTCTCAGCTATAAGCTAGTTATTTTACTGAATAATAAAAGTACCTGGTCAGGTAAAATGTACTTCGTGAACGGTGCTTCATTAGTGCAGGACATACAAATTGCTGTGAGCTTTGTAACAGCCTCAGCAAGAGGAATAATACTCAATATTTGGTGAAAAACCTCCTTTTCACAGCTGTCAAGTCCAGCTACAATGACAATTTTACCACCATCACATATTCTCTGACAAAGCTCAAACAAGTCTGAAAACTTAATAAATAATTTTAAGATTTTAATTTTTATGTTACGAAACATATTTAAGTAAAAAAAAAAAATGTAGTTAATAAAAAACATACGAGAACAAATTTTAACAGATTGAATACCGCTATAATGTAAATATTATTGACTTTCTAGGTAACAGTAAAATCAAGGATGGGTACCCTTAAAAGCTTATTAAACAGGGGAATTTACTTACACAATAAATTAATGTAAAGGAATATTAATGCAGTGGTAAATTACTACTACTAGATTCCATTTAAGATACATTTTATAGCAAAAAATCAATTTTTAACTAATTATTTACATTACAAACAGCATTAAAAAACTTTAATGCACATCTATTTACCGTTTCTTCTTCCGGGTTGGACCGTGTCAAATTGGTGTTATTTGCCGAGCTTTCGCTCATCATGTGATGGCTTCTTAAGGCCTGAAAAGAGAATTATTTTTTCAGCCCTGAAGAATCCATCACATGATGTGCAAAAGCTCGGCAAATAACACCAATTTGACACGGTCCAACCCGGAAGAAGAAACGGTAAATACTTCTGACGACCGTCAAAGCCTACGTGAAAATTTAATGCACATCTCTCACTTAGGGTTAGTAATGAGAAAAATATTTCAGAATATACTGGTTCAAGAAGTATACTAGTTAATAATACAAAAATATATTAATTCTCTAAGTGTCATAACAGTATAATAGGGATATTTTAACTTTTATTGAATTTAAATCATAGGTAAACTATAATAATTGTTTCTGACCTTATGAAATGATATGTGATATATTAACAGATTTATATCACTTGAGATCCTTGCACACATTTTTTTTTCTTTCCATATAAAACCATTCTTAAATTTTGTACAGGACACTTTGATAGCTTCTCATAAAAGCGAATATATAAATTAGTAAGCCTATTAATTTTATTATCATTTGAGGGAGGGAATAGTAAGGGAGAGCAAATGGGAATACAAAATGTATTTTTTTTATAACCTACCTTTATGATAGGGATGTCAAAATCTCACTCATTTCATGAATATGTGATGTAGAGACATTGGAAAAGGATAGCAAAAGCAAAATTTTTACCAAGTTTTGGTAACTGAAGTGTTATAACTACCACAAATAATAATTTTAGAACTGTACATGTATGTCTGCCATAAAAACATCTGGGGAAGGGAGGATCATATAAACTGGGGGACAAAAAAACCGGCGCACCTGGAATTTTACCTGAAAAATGCATATAAACATTTTTATAACAGGTCAAAGGTCACAATTTGCTCACCTTTATTTATTGTGATATATTCTGTTTGTTGTATACCAAGAATAAAGGGTAAAAAACACAACATGAGTGGGTAAAAAAATCTTTATTGAAAAAGAAAAGAAAAATGGTCACTTTTAGAAAAAAATAAACACACTCTAAACGAAAAATAACACTCTATTATTAAGAAATGTGAGTCATTAGTACCGAGTGTTGCCTCCCCTTGCTTGAATAACATCCCGGGTTCTTCTAGGCATACTGCGAATCAGGTTGGCTACACGATTTTGAGGTATCTGATCCCATTCACGTACCAGAGCCGTCCTTAGCTCTTGGAGGTCACTTGGTGGGTTCTGTTGTCGCCGAATGGACGTTCCAAGCTGGTCCCAAAGGTGTTCGATAGGGTTGAGGTCAGGGCTGCGAGCTGGCCACTCCAAAGTGCGGACGCCTACCTCATCCAGGTAGTCCCTTACAACGTGTGCGACGTGTGGCCGTGCATTATCATGCATAAAAAGGAAATTGGGTCCGATAAACGTGGCAAACGGTACCACATATTCCTCCAGAATGTCAGTCACATACGTATGTGCATTAAGCGTTGGCCTTCGGAACACATAGAGGTCTGTCTTAGCCTCTAAACAAATTCCACCCCAAACCATCACCGAGCCCCCTCCAAACTGCACTCTTCCCCTAATGTTGCACTGTGCATATCGCTCGCCTAATCTTCTCCACACTCGAACTCGGCCATCTGCACCGTACAGGTTAAACCTGGACTCGTCAGAAAAGAGAACAGAGGCCCAATCATCTTCTGTCCAGGCGGAATGTTCTCGACAAAAGTTGAGGCGAGCTGTTCGGTGCGCTGCGGTGAGCAGAGGGCCGGATGCGGGGACTCTGGAGTGGATATCGAGCTCTGCAAGCCTCCTCCTTACTGTTCGCACGCTTACATTTGATTGAAAGCGATTTCTGAGGGCCTGGAGAGCAATGAAGCGATCATCAGCTGGGAGTGTCGCTCTTGGACGGCCTGATCCCGGCCTCCTGGCATAGCTACCAGTTTCGCGAAACCTCTGAACTGCCCGGCGAACTGTTGTTTCAGGCAGTCCATGAACTCTGGCCGCGTATCGTTGGCTTCGGCCGTCTTCGATCAACGCCATAATTCGCGCAACAACCTCTGTCGTCAAAACCATTTTTAATGTTTTAAAATTATGAATTTTCTCTTTAAGAAAGAAAGGAAAGAAGAAACGCCAATCAATGTGTTTCTGGAGACAAACTGAATTCAAAATTATGAATTTTTCCTTTAAGAAAGAAAGGAGAGATAAAGTCCATCTTTCAGTTTATATCATTAATCCTAGAGAGGATTAAGACATTTGTTGTCAAAACATAAGGAATCGTACTCCCATTTGATCTGTCGTGCCAGTTATTACACCACACACAAAAATAATTATTTAATCTGAATTTTTCAGGTAAAATTCCTGGTGCGCCGGTTTTTTTGTCCCCCAGTGTATATTCTACAGACTAAAGAAGTATATAACTGAGAATACAAAATATAATATGGTTAATAAGTCATAAGGTATAGGCTAGTTATAACTACTGAGCCAAGGTGAAGTCATAAATAAACATAAACTTTAGAGATTTGGTTCTTCTACCCTTTATCTAAAGCTATTATATAGAAAGAAAAAAATATAGGTATCTTCAAATTCAAGTTATTTCACAAATTGTAAAGAATTGACTCACGCGCACACACACATTCTGTTGTTAAGGATATTAGAGTTGAAGTCTTATTTCAATGTAGTTAGAAGTCCATACATAGATTTTTTAAAGGAAATGAGCAACTACTATTAACCAATTTGTTCCCAGCATTGCAATAACGCAACACCTCATTATTGCATGTTGACATGAGTCCTGGTTCCCGTTAGTGCACAACTGTGCAGTTTTGGGCCTGAATCTAAAGCCTATAGTAGCAGCTACCTTTCAGGAGCCTCAGTTGTCCTTTATCTCTTGAATAGTTTGGATATCAGTTATTTAAATCTAACCAAGGTTTTCAACATGTTGCCTGCATCTGGTTTTGTTTGTAATGTTACTTTCATAGTGTTTGTTATTGCCATTTCAAATTTGTGTTAGACCATGTCAAATTCTCAAGAAATACAGCAAAATAGGTAAGTAACAATTTTTTTTTTTAACCAGAATTATAAATCCTAGAAATAAGCTGTTGCAAAATCTCAACACTGGCCGCCAGTAGGGTCATAGAGGTCCTTACTTTTTTCAAGGTAGGATTTTCAGTGTTTCTGCAAAGTTTATTATTTGAGTCATTTTTAAAGATAATTAATTTATTGTAGGGAATAAATTACATAGATACATGTTCAAATGAAGAGTTTTTTGACCATAGATATTATTATTAGATGGTTTTTGTTGCAGTTCGGTCAAGGTATAAGTAACCTTGACCGAACCACAACAAAAAACAGATAGATTTTTATTTGAGGGAAAACTGCTTAGAAGGAGAAGTTGTACTTCGATTTTGTAATAATATACCACATTTGCCTAGTGGTGAATTAAGACCAATTTCTCTATTAGCTGATTTTTTTTATATCCCTGCGTCTCATTGACAAATTATCTTAAATGAAAACTGGCTGCAATGGTACCATAAGATCAAATCGAATAGAAAATATCCTTTGCTTTGGAGACATGAACAAGATGACAAGAGGAAAAATTGACTACAAATATGACAATATTAATTCTACATTAGTCTACAGATGGAATGACAATTCAACAATTAGAGTGGCATCAAATCACTTAGGAGTGTACCCAATGACCAATGTGAAGAGGTATTCTTTTTCCGAAAAGAAGAAAATATTTGTGCCTCAACCTAACCTAATAAAAAAAAATGAGAATATGGGTGGGGCAGATAGAATGGACAAATAGAAAATGTTGTAAATTATAGAACAAGAATTTGTTCTAGGAAATGGTATTGGTCTATCTTTGCCTGGCTTCTGGATGTTTCAGTTCAAAATTCATGGTTTTTATACAGACATATGAGAGATAACGGTACAGACCAGCAAAAACTTGATCTTCTTGGTTTTAGACATTATATTTCCCAAAATCTACTAATATCCTACAGTGTACCAAGAAAACGACCAACTAAAAACAAATAATTTTCTAATTAATTAATATATTATAGCATTTTGTTTGTTGTACTTACATTACTTTTTTTTTAGGCCCATCATCAAGTTCAATAAAAAAAATGACAAATATTCAATATGATAACATCGGCCACGTTAAAGTTAACCAAGAGAAGAGAATGACATGTGTAAAATACAGAACAACAATCAAGAAGTTCAATGTTGCTTTGCATGAAAAGTTTTTCAATGCATATAATATAAAATGATTCTTTATTATTTTTTTAACACCATAAGATTTCTTTAAATATCTCTCTTATTGCAATCTCTTTTGAATTATAATTTTTGTTTTAATTATAAAATTAATAAATATTGAATAAATAAGACAAATACATATATTTTTTAGACATTTAACATCCCTTGTAACTGAAAATTTAATATAATTTGAATAATGAACCTATTGAACCCTTAGGAGAGTTGGTGACCCCACTCGTTCCCAGTGTTGCGATTTCGCAAGAGGGCTTTTCAGGCTTCCCTTCTTCAGCATGGGTGAACTACCTCATAAAACTAAGTGATTCTGAAGTTTTTTTAAGTTCCTGGTGATATAAGTTCTGGGAACATGTGGTTAAAGATTAATTGAATTGGAGATCACAATATAGTTCTACAATCCAAAAATCAAATAACTGATACAGTAAAATTCGACAATTATTAAGTTGGATGGCACTTCTGAACTCTCATTAAGACGTTTAATATTAAAAGTATGAGATACAGAGAAATACTTGTCTTACAATATTAAAATCACTAATTAAATACATAACATACCAAATGTCCATCATCAATACCAATTACATCAAAATCTTCAATGAAGTTCTCTAATTCTTTTAATTTTGTAACAAGGATCGCTGGTAATGAATGTCCATCATGAGAGGCAACAGCGTTATTCGAACAAAGTATGTTGTCATTAGTATACTTGATTATAAGACATCGATAAGAAGCTAAGTGGTACCTCTGTATCCTCCTGATCAATTCAGAAGTTTTTCCGGAAAACATAGGTCCAATTATTACCTAAGGTCATATATTATTAATAAAGTACAACGTTCTTTTTAATGCAACTCTTGTCAAGTGTTTTCGGCATTAGTCTAGATAATTGAACAAACCTGAAGTTGCCCGTTTTCATTCTCCATTCTGTAATAGATTGAAATAATAAATATCTCAAGTAGCTGGCCTAATATCTTCAGTAATGTACCTCACTAGGACTGATACTAGTTCTATTTACAAAGAATGAATAGAATACACTATTGCTTCCGGCATTATAGTATACAAACCCAAGGAGAATCGTACCATATAAATTTCAGGTCAAATGGAAGAACTGGGGAATAGCCGACAAAGGTGTATGTCGCAGCGCAACATTTATCCCATACAAATTGTTGATGGCAATATAGAATCTATTTTTTAAATTAATATAATTATATGAATCCATCATCAATGGACATCTTCTACTATCTAAAGGCGAGCGCTTTCGGAAGTTGTCTGCCATCCTCGGGCCGAACATAGTCTTGTACACTTTTTTGGGTATTGTCTCATGTTAACTGATTTTGTTTTATGTTATACGCCATTTCGGGGTTTTCCCGTCTGTTAGGTTTGTCAGGCGGCGGGGATTAGGGCCACCTGGTTATTTCTCCCTCATTTTAATGTGAACACGTGTTATAGATCGTATAATTGTATCTATTTACGTTTGTATGAATTCGATTGGTAATATGTGTTTTACGTGGATTGTTCTGTCCTCGGTCGTTTTGTGGGATTTTCAGCTAGTGTGTCCGTTGCTCGTTACGTTTGTTTGTCCGTTTCAATAAGAAAAGTTGCCTAAATATGGTGTCTGAGTCTTTAGTTGTTTTGTATATTTTCAAGTTATCTAAGTATAAGATTTACCCAAAAAATTAAATAAATGAACACTACCAATAATAACTCCGAATTTTTTTCAAGTTGAATGTTATGTTACGTCATAACTTCAATAATATATTCCTAATAGTAAGAACATGGTTTTATATAATTCTTTGTCATGGAAGATGCTACTAAAAAGTGGTGTAACCTTTTCGTAGAGTTGTTTACTTTGTATAATATATGGTTCAATTTTTTAAATAAAATGTTTTCCTTAAAGGTATTGTAATGACTACTTACGTGTGTGTGTGTGTGTGTGTATAAGAATAGGTGGGGGAAAGAGTGTAGTGAACACATTAAGAAAAAATTACAATGAGTAAAATATTCGGGATTTTAATGATTGTAATGTTTTCTTTATGTGTTCACTACATTCTTTCTCCCACGTGTCCTTATTTACTGTATATATTACAGCCGCCAGTGTTTCATACTAGCTAGTATCTCTTCACTTCTCACTGACGTAGGGCGAGAGATCCCCGAAAATTTTGCTCCTTGTGATATTTTCTTTTTGTGTGTGCACTGCACTCTCTATCCGACCTGTTCTTGATTGCTACATATCGCAGCCGCGAGTGTTTCATTTTCTGTTTATATTTTTTAAAAAGGTAAAGCTAGTAGCTATTAATTGTGGGAAAAGCATGGGGTCTAGTGCCAAGTCATATATATATATATATATAAAGAGAGATTTATTTTTTGCTTAGGCCATTGAAGCAACTCCATAAATTAATAATCCTAAGCTTTATTTTTCTTTACCACATGTCAACTGTTGAGGTCATTGGCGCAAGACCCCAAAATTTTTCCAAAATGAATGGCTTCTACCTTTTCCTCTCAGGGGGCAGGATGATCTAGTGGTTAAGATACGAGATTCTAGAGCCAAAGGTCCCAGGTTCAATACTCACAGTGGACAGTGGTATAATAGTTGGTATTATATTTCTGGTCTTCTGTTTGTAATGACCCAAATTCCTGCTGTGCTGCAAGGGAACCCTTAGCCCTTAATAGGGAACCATTCTCCATTGAATGGGAAAAATCTGGCTGCCTGTATGGTGCCCTAACTATACACTTTCTCTAGTGTGCCATGGGTTAAGAATTATTGCATCCTTAATGTGTATTCTCTATGGCCTGTTGCAGGACTGTTTATTTTTTTCTTCTTAAATCATTCCTAAATTGTTTGTACCCTAAGTAAACCCTCTTTTCCTTGTTAGATGTTTGTTTGTTGGGGTTCAGTCAAGGTTTAATGTGTATTTTTTTAAATTATTTGCCAATGATTCGGCTTACATTGTAAGCCCAAGGCTATCATGAAGGCGAGAGGGGACATCGTGTTACCAGGATCCC
The DNA here is from genome assembly GCA_000696205.2 of Oncopeltus fasciatus. Lineage (NCBI taxonomy): Eukaryota > Metazoa > Arthropoda > Insecta > Hemiptera > Lygaeidae > Oncopeltus > Oncopeltus fasciatus. The sequence goes on from KZ807951.1 coordinate 293,168, forward strand.
ATTTTCATAACTCTGTCATGATTATTACCACAAACATATAATAATAATATATTCGGTCAAAAAAATGTCTCTTCCTTTGAACCTCTTTTCCTTGGTTTTCCTGAATGCTCCAGCTTTTCCACTACCTTTCCTTCTTGTATGCCAATGCTTTTGCTAATTCCTTAAAACTTTTAAAAGACTTCTATCTTTATCATTAACTCCTTGGTATATATATTATTTGATTCCTCATCTTTTACTTCAGTTAACTTGTCACAACTTTTTAAACGCTTGAGCTTACTTTTATTTTGTTGTAAGTTAACTGAATAACTATAAATAACTGTGTACATTAGGTTATCTTAATTTATTAATAATTTAATGTCTAATAAATAAGAGAATATGCAATGATTTTCAGGCTTTTTGCAGAAATAAAAATTTATGTTTATTGAGAGAAGTTGCAATTCTTAATCGATGGCAATACATAAGTTCAGAACATAACTTGAGTTCCCAAGATCCATTACCAGAACTCCCAGAAAAAGAAAAAAGAAAAGTTGAAAAAAGTTAGTAACATAACAAAAAAAAAATAACAGGATACATTTTTATATTTAAATATGATTAATTAGTTTGAATAATTTATTTTCTTCATTTACAGCTATTAATCAGGTTGCATTACTTGGGCGAGTTGGAACAGAACCCCTGAAGAAGGGTTCACAGGAAAGCCCAGTAGTGGTTTTTTCTTTGGCTACTCATAACAACTACAGATATGAGAATGGTAAGAATAATTAATCTTGTATGATCTAAAAACTCTTTCTGAGAATTAGAGTATTATCATTCCAAAATATTCATTTGAGTCATATTTTCATTGGGGAAGGGGCTCAATTTTTTAAATATTATTTTTGGAATTAACTTTAATATGGAGCACAGGCTTAATTAAGGAGGTAAGTCTGAAACCTTCAAACCTAGTCAGTGAATTCCACCATGTGCAATCGTAGAAAAATAAAAGCCAACCCAGTGCCATCACTGTATGACAAAATAGTCTTTATTTGAAGGTTTTTTTTTTTTTTTTTAAATTTTAGTAAAATTAAATTATTTTAGATTTTTCTTTCTGTGTGTTTCTCATACATCTAGCTGGTAGTGTTTCTCAATCAAAGGTTGATGAAATATTTGTTAAGTGGTCAGTAACCTCCACACTTCACATATTTATTTTCAAAGCAGAGCACTTTCAAGGCTCATGCCTAATGCTCAGTGCTCTAAGTTGGTCGAGGTGTACTCTCTCAGACCTCTAGCTACATTGATCAATATATAGCCAGAGGTATGAGGGAGTTTACTTTGACCAACTTAGAGCACTGAGCATTAGGCATGAGCCTCGAAAGCACTCTGCTTTGAAAATAAATGTGTGAACTGAGGAGGTTACTGACCACTTAACAATAATTTCACCCACCTTTAATTATTTCAGTTATATTTTTATATGTAAAAATTATATTATTAAATTATACCAAACCTATCTGGGTGTTTAAATTTCTGTCATACTATCTAGTATTTTATTTTATTTTAAACTGGGCAATAAGAAGTCAGGGTCTTTATTATGAACAAAATTTAACATTTACAATTTAATAAAAAAGTATTAGTTTATATTTTATAGAAAATAAAAATTACAAAAGGAATATTATTATTTTTATTTTTTTAACTGAATTTAAAATATTCTAGGTGAAATCCAAGAAAAGACGGACTGGCATAGAGTTTGTATTTTCAAGCCCAGTCTACGAGACTTAGTTTTTAATTACTTGAAAAAAGGTCAACGGGTATATGTAAATGGCAAAATCACCTATGGCTCAATCACAGATAATGGAGCATTAAAATCCACTACATCTATCATAGCTGATGAAGTAATATTTTTTTACCAAGCAGAAACATAACAGTACATAATTATTTTCTTTTATTTATGTTGTTTGTTACCAGTTTGTATAATAATTTAATTAAATTAATTCTCATGTCAAAATACTTTTGTGGAAAGATAATTGTTTCTAAATAATTATTAATTTGTTAAATTTTACTATGAAGTGAGTCAAGTTTCATAATAGAACATTAACAGTGAATTCATCATGGTCAAAACCATTGATGAAACCAAGATTTGGTTTCTCAATCTAATTTTAGCAGAAAAATGAGGTTCTGAAGAAACCAAAGAGGATTCAAACTCCAAAAGAAAATAAGATATGACAGAAGTAGAATAAATTAAATTTCTTTAAATCTTTGTTGTTGTTTTTTTTATGTTGCGGAACACAGATGTTCCTTGATGATTTATTTTTTCAACCCAAATAAGCAAAAATCTTACCATTATAAATATATATAAGCCCTTTCTCTAAGCCTCGCTTTCCCTTTTACTACTTCCAAAAATGATTCATTTCAAAGGTGAGTGTTGAAAAGCCTAAATACAGAATTTGTATGCTATATTTAAAACATTTTAGACAAATATAGATGTAGATTATACAGAAATATATATTTGCATAAGTGTGTGTGCATGATTTAGAAAACTGCTAACAAAGTGAAGTCTCAAATACCAAGGCATAATTTGAACAAGTAAATATGTTAAATATACATACAATTATGTTTTAGGGACATCAAATTTTGAAATAAGATATTTCTACAGGTTTCTGAAAGGTTCCTACATTAATAAATCTATTTACATAATAAATGTTAGTAAATCTGGATAATATCCTCACAAGTGCAATTATTATTTCATCAGACTCCTATATTATTAGCAGAAGGTCGAGGGAGTATGAAAGTCAATAAAATGTTTCTCAAAGCATATAAAATACCAATAAACATTACTCAAATATCAAAGGGAAGTAGGTCTGCAAGAAATTTCAGGAACTTTGATCACTGTTAATTTTACAATTCTCACTTAAAATAAATCTATCTTGTCAACTATCAATAATAAACCATTAGAGGATATATTTCTAAGTTCTCTAAACTACAAAATGGTTGTTTTCAAGGTTTAGTTTTACAATTGTGTGCAAATCTGAAAAAAAAATGATTTTTTTCTCCTATGTCTCATCTGGAACCACAGTTGCCAAAANACAATTAATATATGTATGATTAGTTATTTAATCAATTAATTAATTAAATTATTGAATTTCTATTCTACAATGACCAGAAAGTTTAAGATCTCACACTGTGTTTAGATTATTCAAGATATTGATAGAGTAGAGCCTAGTATGTCATGGTAACTTACCAATAGAAGAATTAAATTTAAAAAAGAATATAAAGGGAGAGTAAGTGAATAAGACGTAATGAAACCTATGTGCCTGCATATATGTCTTAGTAACTGTAAAGGAATAAAGGGAGAGGTCTGACAGAAGGATAGGTTAAAATGAATGAGGAAAAGTTGAAAAAACAAGTATCTCATAAGAAATGGAATGCTAGTAATGGTTTGCAAAACTTTTGGAACAATTCATCTCTGAACCATGACTGACCCCAAGTAAAATAGGGACATTATTCTGTAGAGGGAAGGCAATTTATTAAATACCGCTAGAAATAGAACATTCAAATGCATTTAATATGAAAGCAAATTGATGCCCAGTTGTAGCTCAAAAGTGCTCCTTATTTTATGATGCATATTTTCCTTTTGGTCCAGTTCCAATCAAAGTTAAATCCATTTTCATGCTCAAGAGTCCAAATGCAATATTTTTTTTGGCTCTTTCCTCCATACTAGAGTTCATAGTTCCATTGGAAAGCCATAGATTTTGATTAAGAGAGGTGGAGAATGTCAAAAATTCACTAGGTGAGTTAAGGAAAATAAATATTAAGAATGATACACAGGTTTTATTTTTTGTTCTAATTCATTTTATTGGCAACTGGTTAGTGTGTCAACACACTATCGTAAGGCACTCCAGAGTGTCATTGAAGGTCTTTTCTCAGAATTCCAATGCGCTCTAATAAGAAAAAATAACAAAAAAATATATACCAACGTAAATATTTTAAGATCCTACTTAATCTATTAGCTTCTTCTAAAAAGGCTAAGAAATACTAAGCTAAAGGAAATTTTGATTACATCCAATGAAAATTTATATTGATTTACTTATTTTATCAGCCTATTTCCATATTGCATTGATGTTTTTAAAGGATTAAATCATGAATTGGCTTTCAAATTGTTTTCTTTCTTTCAGGAATAAACAATCTCTAATACTTATTCAGTTTGCCTGACATCTCTCACCTACTGACCTCCATTTTCTTTCTTCCTAGCTTGCCTTAAATAGTAAATCCTTTTTTCTCTGAGGACTTTAACCTCTTTCTCCCATTAAGCTTTTATTAAACCTTTATTCTTGTTATCCTATTAATGATATTTCAACACAATCTTTTTTCAATACCTTAATCTTTCCTCTATGTGAAATTCTAACATAATCCTATTTTTATACATTCATTCTTTCCACTATTTCCCCCATCTAAAGTCTTAGATTTTCCTTATCTTAAAATCATCTTATTGAAAATTTCTTAAATCAACTAATAAATGAAATATCAATAACCTCTTTAGTTGACCAACTTAATTTTTACTGTATCCTCTCAGCTTCTCCCTATGGCAGTAGTTAAAGCCAGTTTCCTTAACCAGTGAGTGGCTAATAGATCTTCCAACACAGGTGTACTATCACGATAAAAATGGACTTTGACAAGCATCTTAGTCAATGAAGTGTTTCTTGATTGCGGGTATTCCTTCCTTGTCAAAATGCATTCTATGAGCACCAAGAAAAGACCTTCCAGGTTGATAGCCTGCCTCATAGTTAGCCATAAGACTAATGTTTACATACTTAAAAACTGTGTAAATTGTTAACTGTATAAAAATGGGTTTGGGTAGGCAGCTTCAGTCTACTATATATATACAAGTGAAATCAATGTTAATTTGTTCCTGAAAATTATTTATTACTAATTAAAAATGTGTCACAGTTTTGGTCTCTGTTCTACCTCCTTGTCATACATACAATCAGTGTTTGTTATGATGAGCTATGTAAGCATACTCTTTAAGTTTCCTGATGAGATATTTATGTTCAAGACCTAAATATAGTATATATGTAAGACTTGAATTGCTTTCATCAAGTTCTCAAACTTTCTACTTTGTCTAAATGAAAAAACTAAAAGTGAAAAAAAAAGAAAGAAATATTGATTTTTAGCAGTGATAAAGTTGACCGGTATAAGCTGCTTATTATAATACATTTTTCATTTTAATTACATTATGTCCATGATAATTTTGTTCTTCTTATATATCCAGTGTTCAAATTATGAATTAATATATTTTGCTTTATACTTGTAATAGTTGAATATCTGCCACAGACTGCTTATTTCTGAAGTCCTTCAAGGAAGTCAGAAAGTTCTCTGAACTAGGAATGAAACATTATTTGTGGAAAAGATAGCTCTGATAAATATGAAAAGATAACTCTTTGTGGAAAGCTTTTCTTGATCATCTAATCCACTCAAGTCGTTTTTATACTTATTAATTCCTTATTTTCTTTCATTTATTTTTATTGTACAATAAACAATTGATACTCAAAAAGATCTTTTGTTAATTTTATTTTCATGTTTTCCAAAATGATTTTGTTGGTGTCTTTGCTACATCCAAAGCACAACATTTGTATTTAGATGTTTTAAAATTAACCTGTAAACTCTTGAGTATTCTTTTTGCCTCATAATTTCTCCTCAGGTAAGTAGTATTGTTCTGATGAATAAAAAATAATGAATAATTTATGTAAAATAAATTTTTATAGATTATTTAAATTATTAATTTGTTCGATGGTAAATAGAAAAATTGTTTTTAACCATAAATTAATAATCCTAAGC
>KZ807952.1:22210-35268 GCA_000696205.2 Oncopeltus fasciatus
TGTATTATTTTTATTTTTTTTTTTAATCAATTTTCAAATTCAATGTGTCTTGAAAAAAAAAAACCTCAAATATGAGGGCCGTTGAGATTTTGGCTTTTCAGGTTTATTAATTTTACCTAGTTTTAGTATTTTCTTATGGGAAAATAAACTTTAAAAAAATGACTGTTCACCGTATGTTGTACATGATTTTTTGAAATGGCTAAATAGATTTGGGTGATATTTAGAATTCAAGCTTTTTATACTATATAGTTATACTGACAATGATCCTATATGAATTTACTTTAAGAGTTTTAAGAAGGTTAAAAGTTTAAAATTGCTGTAAGAGACGAATGGTTACATCTATGGTTTCTAGAGTTTGAGCAATATTGACTAGCGCATAACACTTACTGTTTTTCTTTTCTTAGTTTTTATATATTCAGTTGTTATCCTGCAAGTAAGGGATTTTTTTTAGAGTCTGCAAGAGTCTATCTAATATAATAAAAAATTTTCATCACAAATGAACAAAGACATAAAACTTTATGCATCTTATAATTGATTTTTAACTGTTATATAACAGATAATAATTCCATAGTTCAGCCATTAAAATTAAAAAAATCAATTTTTGCTTTATGAGAAGTGGTGCATCATTATCTACTGATGCCTCAAGAAGCTTTGAGTCTATTACTTTTTCTTTAAATAAACTTATTTTAACACATCATTATATTAATTACACAAGTTTCTTTTAAGTGCAATAATAATTCATTAGCTTTGAACATTTACTTATTAAATTTTTAAAAAAAATTTTTAGCCTGACTATGATTGGGCTGATGTTACATTGGAGGTCACACCTGACTATCCTAATCCTAAAGGAGTATGTGCTAATAATCAGCCATCTGATTATGTGAAGAAACTTTTACCTCGGTCAGGTATGTTTATTCATTTTTTTAAAATTATTATAAAATTGATGTTCAAATGGTTACTACAGTATTTGGTTCATAGGGAGAAGGTATGTATTTTTTATTCATAGGAAAATATGTTTTAATATAAAGTTTCTGCAATTGAGGAATGGAAAGGTTCAAAATATTTGTTAATAGAGTATTTATAGAGATGATAATTATTTACATATATCTTAACATAAAATTTCTGTACTGTAAAATTTTACCTCCAATATTTGAGTTGAAGTTAGTATATTCTAGAATCACGCTTGTTGTTCTTAAGTATTTGCGGTAACTGTTTGTAACCTCCTGTCAAATTTTTAGTTTACCCAGGACTCTCCCTTCTTATGGAGGGTTTTTTGTTGAAGTCACTTTTCACAAGATTAAATATCTTATTCTTTTATGCTTGAACAGTAATTCATTACATAAAATAAATCCCAAGCATACTTAAGATTTATTATCTTAAGTATGCTTGGGATTTATTTTAATATTCTAAAATTTTGGTTTAGATAAATAGTTTATTTTTTTAATATCAAAATAAAAAAGAGGGGAGGATTCATAATATATTGACGATAATTATATTTTCATTCAGAAGCCAGGATATGCTAGGGTCTTCTTTTTTCTTTATGAAGTTAAGTTAAAGTATAAATAAATTTTGAATTACATCTTTATACATTATTATTTCTCTCTTCCTTTCTGTTTAGTGAAATATTATACATGTCTTGGGCAGTACCCTTTTATATGTTGTACAGAGAGTATAAATTACCTAAATTCATGTCTTGGTAAGTTTTCTTTATATTAAAGGCGGATTTGAGTCATGTTTGCCTTTTCTTTGTTTTTAATTCCCTGATTTGGCAGTTTTTTTATTTTTATTTTATTCTATTATTCTTTATAGCTTTATGTTTTTGTGTGAAAGGTTGTGTTTGTCATATAGCCTCCAATATACACATTTTTTTTTCCTTGCTACCAAGATTTTGTCTCCTTGTTCATAGTAAGTATTGTTGTTAAGCTTATTGCAAGAGCTGCTTTGGTTGTGGTATATTTTATTGGGAAAGGCTCCTAAGAACATATAGTTTTGACTTTTCTAAATTGAACATGTCTAATGGACAGTGTACAGAACCAATGTAGGCATTCATAAATTTGTTCATATTATTACTATTACATTAAGCATTTCTTATGAAGATGTTATGTATTCATGTAAATGTCACTTCCTTCCTATAATGAGCCTAATTTTTCTCTTGGTATCCCAGTCTTCGATTAATCATGCTTTGTTTTCATTATATGTTGGAAGGCAGGCTTAGATTATTACCTATATTTCATGTTTAAAGTTTCATTTTACATTAAAAGCTGAGTTCAAACACAAGTTTCCATAGATGTGTGCTTCCTCAAATGTATGTGCAAGAAGTCAAGTAAGAACTTTTGAACTGTAGGCGTTATAAATGGCGGAGTGTGAGAGAACGAAAGAAAAATAAATAAATGTTTTTATTGCTTTGAAAACAAAACACTGAAAGCCAGTTTATATATTTTTAAATTAAACATAGCCTTCTATTGTTCTATTGAACCATAATAAATGATCACATAAAGCAGGATTGGTAAACATGTATTCCAAATTTTATTGTTTAAGAAATTTTTTTTCTTTCCTTTTAAATGATTTTTTCATCATCAAACAGTATTGTTCAGGACATTGAGAACTGCAATTTAGCTGTAATTCACTTATTGCTAATAAATTAAAGCTCTACCCTTGGGTTGACACACTTAATAAAAAATTAAATTTTAAATAACATAAAACAAAGAATCTGTTGCACACTATCACTACTCACATCCTAAGAAAAAGGGCCAAGGGTGGGGGAAGCAGTGTCCCTACCTTGAGGAGTACAAAAATATAGAAAATAAAATTGAAATCTGAAGGATGAAGTGTAGGCAAATTTTACAATAATCATTTTTCAGAAAGCTAGTAAATGAAAATATAAAATTAACACCTGAAATACAAAATAAAATGTCACTCAAAATTTGAAAAATAAAATAAGATAACTTAATAATTTCTGATTTTAAGGTTGAGCTTTAACATAACTTTTTAGGGTGCTAGAGTAGCTCATGAGATCCGTTTGGTTTGAAGGTTTAAACCCTGTCCAGGACAAGCTTTTATTGATAAATAAAAGCTTGTTCTAAGACATGGATGTTTAAAATGGTATGGCAACCTGTAGATAACCCCTCCCTCCATGACCCTTAATGGTTGACACTTAATAATAATAAATAAATATAAAAAAAGAAAAGAACCTTTATTTTAGTAAAAACAACTTTTAAATTTTGCCTTAGTAAAAATTTTGAGATCTTGTGTGTAATACTCTGTGAACACTTTCTATTCAAAGGTAAAATGTAAATTAAATTGTGGGATTTATTCTTTAACTTTATCAATTCCTCTCTTATTTTTCTGTCTGACTTCTAAGCTTTATAACTCCTCATCTCATACTTTCTTTTGTCTTAGTCTTCCACTTTCTTCATTTCCCTGCTTTATAATTTTTTTTTTCTTTTTCTTTACAATTACCATACAATAATTGTGTTGGAAACAATTAATGTTAATATTTTTCTCTCATTGGCCATTTTTTCAGATTCTAAATATGTAGTTAGTAATAGTCCATTATGCCTTGAAAAAGATAGATCTTACAAGCTGAAGTTAATTTTCAAATCTGATAGTAATCAAGTTGATCCTCCATCAGCTTCCATCCTTATAGATTCAGTATGTATGAATTATTAATATTTAAGTAACCATTTTTTAGCTACATAGATTTTTTCTTTAATTATATATATATATTTTCATTAGCGAAGCTTCTGCTGCGNTATATATATATATATTTTTTTTTAATTTTCTGATAGGTGGCACTAGTTCCTCAAAGTAGAACAGTGCCGTTTTTTAAGGGAACTCCAGTTAATGAATTAAGGCGATTGGAATATGACCGTTCTAATTGTAATGAAGTCTTCTTCACTCCATTGTGTAGTGATATATCAGACATTTGCAAGAAATATCATTTCAGTATTTCTGTTAATATTCATGGTGGTGCCTCTGGTAAGAACAATTTTTGAGACAAAAAATTCATAAATTAATAAATAACCACCGCTTATCTATTGTTTTCTCTTAATCCAGAATGTAGATGTGATCCAACAGGATCTAAAAGTGCTCTTTGCAAAGAAGACGGAGGAGAATGTGACTGTAAGCCTAATGTTGTTGGTAGAAAGTGTGATAAATGTTCATCTAGTACCTATGGATTTTACAGCCCTGAAGGTTGTAAAGGTAAGTCTTTATTTTTATGAATTATTTTTTGTTAAAAAATGAATTCTTAAAACTTACTACTAATACTATAAAAACTACTAAAATTAATAAAACTCAATATTGTAACTTACCTATGAAAACAGTTAGCAGGGATTATATGAAAAAAAAAAAAAAAAAAAAGGAGAGATGAATAAAAATACTGTTTAAAAATTTTATGATCGAAATCATTCAGATTTGTTTTGCCTTTTCTAGCTACAATTATATTTTTTTATATCATTAAAATGATGAAATTTGAGCTTACAGGGATAAGGGAAGAACAGTTTGAACAACTGAGACTTGTGTCACTCCCCCTCTCAATGTACAGTTACGTAAGAATAACTTTTTTTTTTCCAACTTGTGGTCAGATGTGGTATGGCATCATCTCTATTAAGAACTCACACCAAATGCTTTACTCGTGTGAATTCTTTATTTTCTGCTTTTCGCGGGATTGATTCAGGTTCCACCATCCCATAAACTCCCGTTGCTTGCTATAAAATAAAGAAAACTTCAGAAGTAAAGACTTCTCCATTCATATCAACTTATTAAATTTGGGGATTTGGGATTGTAAGATAGATGTTTCCATACCCTAAAGGACATTCAGATAAATCTTGTAAGCCCTGTGGAATACCTTATATCTACTGGAATACTTGGGTATTAGTAGTTGCTTCATTGTAGTGCTCAGAAAAATTGTCAATCTAAGATTTTCAAGTCTTTTAAATTAAAACTGATTATTATGTATTAATATAACTAACCTTATAATAAAAGTTTGATAAATTAATCACAAACCATCATTTCGCCTTTGCTTAGCTTAACAATGATAAAGCTCCAGGGGAAGATAGAGTTCTGGCATCCTGGAGTGACCAGTTCGACCTCCTGAATGAAGCACAGTGATGAGTTTCAGAGAGTTCTCAAAGTCATCATTCTCCCCATATTGACAGAAGAGAGAATGCTGGATCAGTAGAGGGCGATCATAATTTACTCACTGCATTAGAAAGGTGACATTATAAATTGCTTCAACTGCAAGAAGGGGTTATCATACAGGTTAGAGAAGAAGATCCCTCACTGAACAACTGTTATGGCTCCAAATTCTGGAAAAATCATAAAAGTACAGGATTGACTCATTAAATTTCTTAAACTTCTGAAGGACTAATGATAACCTTGAAATGCCAGAGTTATATGCTGCTTTGTGTACCCTCCTTGGAATTCTTTTTAAGCTTGTCCGCTTCATTAAGATGACAGGTGATTTGGGCAAGGCTAGTTGTGAATTATTGCTAGAATAAGAACCCATCTATGTTCATAAAAAAGACGTGGAATTTTGAGAGGTAGTTAGATAGCTAGTTCTACTGAGAATTAATCAATAAAAATGTATTAAAGGTTGGTAAAATAATTGAGAAGTGGTTACCAGTAACTTCCACAGTTCATACATATATTTTTTCAATGCAGAGCACTTTCAAGACTAATGCCCCATCTTCAGTGCTCTAAGATCGTCGAGGTGAACTCTCATATGTAGTAGAGAGTTCACCTCGACCAACTTAGAGCACTGAGGAAAAGGCATTAGCCTTAAAACCGCTCTGTATTGAAAAAATATAAGTATGAACTGTGGAGGTTACTGACCACTTCTCAATTATTTCACCCACCTTTGATTGAGAACTTCCACCAGCCAGCTATTATATAGAAAGAAAAATGTATTAGTTGATTAGCAAAGTGCTATCAGTAGACAAATCTGTCACATTACCATGATAACTAGTTTCCCTACTCTTAAATTGAACAAACTATCTTCATAGCCTCCTGAGACTTTAGCAAGTTTGCCTTAAATCATGTGCACCATCGTTTAAACATACACACAAACACAAATATGCAATATATACAATAGTATGAAATTTTCAATAAACACCCATTAACTAATTCATTGAAAAAGTTATACTTGAAGCCCTTTCTTGAACGGTTGATTAAAATTAATTTTTTATTGCAGACTGTGATTGCAACTGGTTTGGTGCTCTTGACAACCACTGTGATGTAGGAAACGGTCAGTGTTCATGTAAAAATGGCATTCATGGAAGAAAATGTGACAAATGTCAACCAGGATCATGGGATTTTCCTAATTGCAAACCTTGTAAATGCCATGGACATGCTCATACTTGTAATTCTACTACAGGAGAATGTATTGGGTGTCAAAACTTTACAACTGGTCATTATTGTAATCTGTGAGTATTTTATTTTTAAATTGTAATTATTATTTGTCAAATACAAATATATCTCATGTGTAACTATATTATTTATCTGTCTTTACTCTCAGCTACATATGTTTTAAAGTTTTCTAAAATTATGACTTCCTGAAAATTATTTACAATTGATTAATTGACTAAAAGTTAATTAGCATTAAACCTTTTTGTTTGCTCCCCTCCTTCAAATTATCTGTTAAAAATTATTTTTTATTGATCAACTTGTCTGATGGACTACAAACTGTTTTTATGGTATAAGTACTAACTAAGAAATATGTTTAAAGCTTTACTTTTAAAAAATAATTAGAATGAATTATTTATTATCACTTTTCATTGAGCTATGAATGATTTAAAATGGTGCTAGTTCTGAAATTTAATTTTAGATTTATTATTTACANNNATGTTCTTGTTTTAATACTAAAAACTAAGATAAAAACTATATATTTAATATTAAAAATATTCTTTACTGTAAATATCATTAATAGTTTTTCTGTGCTAGTTTTCAAACAAGATGTTAAAATAAAGTTCCTTGAGAAATGAACAATTAAATTTTGAAATGTTGTAAAACAAAAATATCTCTCAATATAAGGTTTTATTAATTTCAGGATCATCATAAACTGCATAGACTTGCTTTCAAGTTTTATTCAGTACTCCATATTTCACACTGAGAAAGAAAGCCCCTTATTTTTATACACTTTTTCAGGACTTAATACTTCCTGAAAAGGGATTTAGTTTTGGCCATTCTTGTGCCTTGTGAATGTGGTATTTAACCTTTTTTTCTTTTGGTATCCAACTGTAAGATTGGGTTGAGTTTATTATGTCTACCCAATTTTGTAGTCAGGTAAACAATTTTGTACGATAAACTAGTAAGCATGAATCTGTTTTGAGAAAATAGTGGTGAATCCTCTACAACCTTGAAACCTATATCATATTTCTCACTGTGAGTCTATTTTCCCCACTTAAACACAGTACGTCAAAATTAAGGTAATATGATAAATAATAATACTTTTATTGATTATACTAACTAACATGAGCAAAAATTTGTGAGTTATATATTTATTCAAAACTAACTAAAAATAGTTGGGAAATCAATCTAATTAAGTACATCTCAGAAGGTGTATTATTAGAACAGCATTCTGAACATTTGATTTTCATTTTGAATCAAAGTAAAAAAATAATTAAACAAGCACAGATAAAAAATATAAATTGAAACTTCTGTTTTCAGTTAAATTCAAGAGAGTAATTGATAGATAGAATGAAAAACCATAAGCAAAAAAGGAAAGATGTATCATGAAATACAACTAGATGACAATCGTGAAAAAAGTATTGATACATTGATGTTTATGCATGTCCTGGAATATTTGAGATTGGTGGAAAATACCTACTGTAGTAACTAATAAGAAAGAAAGAAAAATATTCAGATCACAACAAACCAAAGATCCTGACATGAATAAAAGAACTCACTGTGAACTGAAAGCAATCATATCCATTTTTTCCCCTTGAAAATCAATAATTGCTTTAAAAGGAGAGTTTTTTTTTTAATCGTAGATATTATTATTAGATGATTTTAGTTGGGATTGGGTCAAGGTAGATAAAAAAAATAAAAAAATACAAATTTTTTATTTGTATTTTTTGGATCTACCTCGACCGAACCCCAACTAAAATCATCTTAGATTTTCTTATTTCTTTTTCTCGTGTAATTAAATAAAGAATCTCTAGTTGTATGGTATCCTNAGTGCAAGGGAACAGAATAAAAAATCTAACTGTCCCAGCCAGGACTCGAACCTGGATCTCCTGCTATCCGAGCCGGTGCATTTTCCATTTATGCTACCGAGACAAGTCTGAAGTAAATAACGAGAGTCATTTAAACAGCTTGACTATGGCAGCTCCTCCGAGCATAAGACGATATGTTCGTCTGCCTTGGAGGTTAGATTATCGACACTAGTGTGGGGAATTTAATAACTTATCAGACTTGCCTCGGTAGCATAAATGGAAAATGCACCGGCCCGGATAGCAGGAGATCCAGGCTCGAGTCCTGGCTGGAGCATTTAGATTTTTTATTCTGTTCCCTTGCACTAAAAATTGTTTTAATCTGTTTTATTTGTTGTTACTAGAGAAAGACTTGTTATTTTTGAGGACTCAAATTTTTATAATTATGATTATAAAAGTTATAAATTATTTGTATAATGTTGCTAGTGATCTCTTTCAGATTGCACTTATTATTTTCATTCATTATGGGCAAAAAAATTTTCTTGTATTGTTCCAAATCATTTTATTTTTTTCTATTTGGTTTATAAAAGAAGAAAAAGGAAGGAAAAGTAATAATAAACAGGTATCTATTATTACCATTAGGAATACTTCTTATCAATAGGATGATTACTGGTCAACCACAGGAGCATAAGAATAGATTTAGAGAAAGTTGTATCAATAAAATCATATTTTTTGTTCTAGTTAACATCAGAATTATTATTAAAATTGTTAATTGTTTTTTTTTTTTTAATTTATTTCAGATGTGAAAATGGATATTATGGTGATCCAACTGAATCAACATTTTCTGGGGGAGTACCATGTCGGGCATGCCGCTGTCCAAATACTATTGACTCTGGCCATTCCTTTGCAAAATCCTGTGAATTAAATCCTGTAACAAAAGATGTTCAATGTTCTTGTGATGAAGGCTACTCTGGTATATTTTTATTTTATTTGATAATGGTCAGACTTTAATGGCTTATCACAAAAGTGTACATTTTTTTCATTATTACTTACTTGCAGAACTATAAATTGCTGCATTTGAAAGGAGGGTTAATATGGATACAATTAGATGTAGGGGGTTCTGTGGTTTAAGGATTTTTTGGAGTCTGTTGCTTCTAGGTGCATGAGAATTATGAGAAATAAATTAGTAATACACATCTATATGTGTGTTGTGTCTCGTTTTTTTAAATATGACTATTAAGTTTTGTGATAAGTGCTGGTGTGGTTAGGGGTGTATGTTAGAAAGTAAAGTGTACATTTTTGGTGTACTCTTCTGAATCAACCTTGACCGAACCCCATCAAATACTCTGTATAGTTTTTCCTTTTTTTGGGTGTGTTCACTATATCACTCTTCCTCCTGTTCCATTGAATTATACTAGTATAATTTATATTTAAGTATGATTCAACAGAAAAATTCTGGTAAACAATCTCTGGCATTGGCCTTTCCTACTTACTTTGGAAGAGATTAACCTTGTTAATGTTAGCTGCCTTTGAAGTTTACTGATTAACCCCCTCCCACCCCCTGTCACCGGCTGTCTCAGTTTAGTTCTGCATTCTGAGATGTGACCATAAACCTCTCTCATAGATTTCTTCATACATCATTATTGGTTTTTATAAAGTTTATTTATATTTTCATATTTGTATAGTTAAATTTTGAGTTAATTCTGTAGTATCTTTTTCAGTCTCATAACATACCACATCTCTGTCTTTTCATTCTAATCTATAATTTGTAGAAGAGTAATATTCTGTATTGTATTTCAGTGCTAATTATGACTTACAAATAAAATCAAAACATTCTCAATAACAAAATAAAATAATTACCCAATAATTTTAGAGTATTTTATTTTTCTCTTTCTGGTCGAAACCCTCATTATTTCTCACCCAGTATAACTTTCTTATTTTTTAAAATAATTTTTATTCATTTATTAAATTTCTGTTCACATAAAACATTTTGTAATATGATTACAATAAATTTAAAAATTACATTCAATGTCAATCATATGAAGAGAGAAGGTGACTAATGACACCACTCTCAAATTATTTACAGGCTATGTACAGATGTACGGGCAATGTAGTAGGTCACGGGGCCATCTTCGTTTGAGTCGAAAGGGAGGGTTGTAGGGGTTGTAATTGGAAGACAAGGTCTGTACTCGTGGATTAGGATGGTATGGCGGTTTACTGTGGAAAAGAATGAAGCGGAAAGAAATGAGGTCTTGAACAAAAGGAATATTAAGATCGTGGTGAAGGGAAGAATTCGATACGTAATAAGGAGCATTTGGAATTATTAAAGGACTGATTCTTTGGATGTTAGAAAACTCATTGAAGATATTGTTTTTTACTAAAAATATATGGAAAATGCAGTATTTCTACCTTTCATAGACAGGTTTATAAAATCCAGTTTTATAATACATTTTATGCGCAAGATCATTTAATGTATTTCGTCGGTTTGTGAATTACTTTTATTGTTTTCTCTTTAGAAGATTTGTTCAGTGAATTGGTTCCATCAATTTGATAATCGCTTATTCGTTATGAACCTTTTCCTGTAACCCTGAGTTACGAGAGGAGGTGNAGTTTTTTTTTTTTTTGGATCTACATTGAGCGAACCCCAACAAAAAAAAAATCTAATAATAATATCTACGGTAAAAAAACTCTCCATTAGAAAATATTAAAGTTTGGCTTAAACTTAAAGAATAATCAAATTATGAAAAAAAAATATGAAATACTGATACAGAAAAAAGCAATTGAGCTTAGAAAAATTTGTATTTCTTCTAGGTTAAGTTTCTGTTGCTTTAAACTTAAGGTCTTCCACAGTGGACTGAAATAAACATTCTATAAACTCTTACATAACTTTTTACTTTGTTATAATTTATTTAATGTTTTATTGTTATTTTTTTTAGGTCCACATTGTGATAAATGTGCTAATAATTATTATGGTAGACCTGAAGAACCTGGAGGTTCTTGTACTCCTTGTAATTGTAATGACAATGTAGAACCTTCTCGGTCAGGAAATTGTGATCCAGTGACTGGAGAGTGTCTTCAATGCCTATATAATACTACAGGGTTTCATTGTGAATATTGCCAAGATAAATTTTATGGTGATGCATTAAACAAGCAATGCTCAGGTAATTTTTTAACAATGAGCTGTATGTTGAAATGATATTTTATGAAAACTTTGATCTTTGCTATAGCCTGTATGCATACAAATTTAGACAATGTTATTAATTTTAATTTAGTTTTACTTTTTAATTTATTTATAAAAAATTTAAAAAAATTTAAAAAAGGGGAATGGAAAGTATTCTCAATCATTAGTGAGGTGGAACGAAAATACAATAATAGCGATAATAGAAAAAGCATATTCAGTTAATCAAACAAGTGTAATTTATTATGATGTTTCCTTGGTATAATGCCATATTATTCTTGTTTGTTTGTTATTATATAATTCTTATTATTATATTTATAAATGACCATTTCAGAATGCATGTGTGACTTGTTGGGTACTGACAGTAAGGCAGGCTTTTGTAATCGTGAAACAGGACAATGCCCATGCTTACCAAATGTTGAAGGAAAAAATTGTGACCGCTGTAAGCAAGACCATTGGGCAATAGCAAGAGGAATTGGGTGTATTCCTTGTGAATGTGATTCAGTAGGATCATATAATTCCACTTGTAATGAGGTAATGATTACTTTATTTAATAATTTTATTTTTAAACACATGCTTAAGCATGAGTATTCCCCCCCCCCCACACATACTTAAGAGGTACATGTGATGTAGTGAATAACGTGCACTACTTGCATGCTAAAATATGACTTGATTCCAATTACGCTTCCTCTAGTCCTTTTTCAGAACTATTAGTTCCAAAGCATAATATCAGGGTGTGTTGGTGAACTTTGTCACACAGCAACAATGCCTTAAGAAGGCGTGGTGTTGTTCTGACTGTAAAAAAGGTCAACAGTGACAACACCTGTAAAGAAGTAAACCCTTACAAAAAATTACAGGTCCTCCAAGGTTATCAAGAGTTAAGAGCAGGACTAATCATAGAAAAAACTACTCGATCACATATTCAAGTGTGTATTTAAGTGTTTAGTAGTCAAATCTAGATCTCTGTGGTCTAGCACTTATGACTACCACATGAGGCAGCTATATACAGGGTTACAGGAAAAGTCGTGCTAGATCCGTTAAGGGCGTGGAGTACCCATCATTTCTGACTTATTTCACTATGAAACACCCTACCCCAAACTTAACATTTTTCGAGAAATTCGACTTTTAATTTTTTATTGAAAATTGCCGATTTTTCAGCTACTAAAATTTTGTTTATTTTGTGTGTCTTTCACTTGTCTACAATGGCCTATTCAATTAACTTAAACCCTATTTTAATGATCGACATCCTAAAGAATCTTATTACACATGTAACAATAAGATTAAATAATAATGACAATATAATAATAATGGCACAAAATGAACAAAATTAAATTTAGTAGCCTAAAAATCAGCAATTTTCACTTGAAAAAATTAAAAGTCGAATATCTTGAAAAGGGTTAAGTTTAGGATAGGGTGTTTCCTGGTGAAATAAGTCAGAAATGATGGGTACTCCACGCCCTTAACAGATCTAGCACGACTTTTCCTGTAATCCTGCGAATTGTATATGTGTGAGTTATCGACCAGGTTTTCAAATAAAATTAGTTGGTTATTGAGGATTTCGGACAAATAATTTTGTACAATAATTTAGTCTAGGCCAATATTTCGAGAATATATTTTTGAATGGTTACTATTTACAAATACATTCTCAAAATGTTGGCTAGACTAAATTATTGTACAAAGTTATTTGACCAAAATCCTCAATAACCAACTGCTGATTATATATATAT
>KZ807952.1:46693-61909 GCA_000696205.2 Oncopeltus fasciatus
GATGCTCCAGAAGTGTTTTATAAAAGACAAGCTAAACGACAGCGATCTTACAATACATCGGATTGACTTAATTGAAATTTGGTGGTACAAACCTCTTTTATTTGTCAAAACACTAAGAATAATGTTTTTTTTAATCAATTTTGTACTTAAAATATTCTAAAAGAAACATAACAATATTGTTTTTTGTACTTTCACTTTTCACGTATTATATTCCCAACACACTAGCGAGAGCCTAACCTACGAGAAAGACGAATATATCGAGCTGACATTGTCTAGTGTATTTAACGACTCTCGTTATTTACTTTTTATTTTCATTTATAAGTATTAATTTAGTTGTGGTCTATTATCCCACGTACATTTTAAACTATTTATGCGAGAGAATAGAATAAAAAATCTTTCTATCTTTATATTAAAAAAAGTAAATAACGAGAGTCGATAAAGAGCTAAACAATGTCAGCTCCTTCGAGCATAAGACGATGTATTCATCTTTCTCGTGGGGTAGGCTCTTGCTAGTGTTTTGGGAATTTAATAAGCTATCTAGCTTGTCCCGGTGGTGTAATGGAAGCATCCCGGCCCGGAAAGCAGGAGATCCAGGTTCGAGTCCTGGCTGGGACAGATAGATTTTTTATTCTATTCCCTCTCATTAATTGTTTGGAAATATTTTATTTTTTCACCAAGGCTGACTTGATACATTGGCAATGCTATTGAATATACTTTGCCCATAAAATCTTGTAATTTAAAAGTTAGATTTTACCTTAAAATATTAGTGCTTTTTGGGATATGGTTCATCAACCAATAAATTACAAATAAAAAACACACTAGATCTTTAAGTCAATGTTTGGAAATATTTAATTTCTTTCTCAAGGCTGGCCTCCCTCTTCCCTTACTGGCCAATAGGTTCTATATAAGATTTTCTCTTGAGGAGTTTGTTTCTGTCCTCGCTGGTTATAGAGTCCATGTTTGAAAGTCATATGTTAGAACAGATCTGCAAGCAATCTAACCTCACTGATTGCTGAGGATGGTTCTGACTTATTTTCTGTATGTTGGGATCCTAAGTTTGAATTGGTCTCTACCAATATTCACCTTCTGAAAGATTCTACTCGTATGGGCCTCATTTTCTTTTAATGACTCATTCTTCCAAAATTTCTTCTTTTTATGCACCTTCATCTTCTCTCTCCTCCATTTATGAAGAATACCATACCTGTGGATCCCCTTGTGAAACGCTTCTGCACTGTAGCTTGATAAGCAATGTTCTTATCTATTGTTAGTAACTTTTTGGCATTTTTCATCAAAGGGTGAACTAGCTTCACGTTCCTTTGTCCTAAGTAATCTGATGCTGTCCTTGCAAGAGCTTGTTCTATACATCAGGAGAGCCATCCTTGTCATTGCTGAGTGACTCATTTAATATTCCACCCACATGGCTTTGGATGGAATTAGGTACATCTGGGTCTTGCAAATTTTCAGGCTTTTCCTGTGTCCTGCTTTTTAATTATAGATTCTAACTCTGATTCTTGTTATCACCAAGTAGTGGTCAGAGTTATTGTTGGCTCCACCCATTAATGTTAGATCACACCCAACAAATTATATCTGTGATGATTACATTTTAAGAGGTAACTAATTCACCTGGTTGAGGGTGCTAAGGTCCAGTGATTTCCACGCCCCTTGGTGCATCTTGCAGCCGCATATCCTACTGCCAAGTTCTAAGTGGCTGCAAAGTTTACAATTCTCTGAACATTTTCATTACAATCCCCTTAGATGTTATAAGGCCTGATCTTATCTCATTATGGAAGGAGGAATGTTTTCCTGACCAATCTTTGCATTGAAGTTTTAGCTAGAATTTTTATGCCATTCTTTGCCATGCATTTTTGACTCCTTCTAAAGCATCATAGAACTCTTCCTTTTTTAAATAATGATTTAGTTGTAGTATTTAATCCCACGTTGAGATCAGGGAGTAGAAGAGATTATCTAGCTTGCCTCAGTGGTGTAGTGGCCAGCATACTTGCCCGAAAAGCAGGAGATTCAGGTTTGAGTCCCAGCTGAGGTGGTAAGATTTTTTAATTCTAATCCCCTTGCATTTCATGTATGCTCTTCCTTATCCTCTGCACTTGAGATATGTGTTAAGGCAAGAAAGCTAATGAGGAAGTGGTTGCAGTAAGTTCCCATGATCCTTAGAAAGTGTATTTATTCATTTAATATAGGATGTGAATCCAATGACATTCAGTGACATTTTCCCTTTTAAAATGAAATCAGTGTCAAGCTATCGTTTCTCATGTGGTAGCTATAATAAAAATAATTTTCTTTTCAATGATTCTACTTTTGAACAATAAATACAAGGGAATAAAATAAAAATCTATATGTCTCAGCCAAGGCTCGAACCTGGATCTCCTGCTACCCGGGCAAGTATGTACTCCGGAAAGGAACTGATAAGAGCCAACGAATGGGAAGGCTGGCTTAGATCAAGGTCCGGTCCTAGGCAGATATAAAATCCCCTGCTCTCATTCTACTTTCAACCCAGAAGAATCATCATATGATGTGCAAAAGCTTGGTAAAAAGTAATTTTATTTCATGGTCAAGCCTGGAAAAAATATTTATGAATATTCCTGTAGACCGTGGAATCCTACATGAACATATTTATATTTACCCAGTTCATTTAGTGAGATATAGATCCAGACCTTCATAAAGTTATAACATTCCGAAAAGCCTAGTTGAAAGTCTATTTGGTAGTTTCTGTTTTGGTTAACAGGAGACAGTGCAGCACTATCTCTTTAAGGTCTTGGGATAGATGAGCTCCAGATGTGAAGGTTATCAGCCCTCACCATCCTAATCAGATGGATGGGCAGCATTCTAAGCCAGGTTGCCTGGCTCTATCCCCTACCTCACCATTCTCTAGCCAACTAAAGGATAGGATAGGATAGTATCAGGTTCTTGGGCGATAAACAGTATGGTTATTAAGCCCACCAACTAAAGTGCTTTTGCCCTTCTGTGATTAGAGGAGCCATCTGAACTACCCTTGCCTATATCTTCACTTCAAAACATTATCATGAGGAGATGGCCCATTATTAAATAATTTCCCCTAGTGTTTTCAAAAACAGAACATTCTGCTAGGAAATATACTACCAGGTATGCAAGTTTAAAATGTCGTTTATTTCTTAAAATATATACTGTAGTGTAGTCTTATATATTTGCAGTAGATCATAGTCAGATAGTAGGGGCATAAAAAGGGTACTACTACTTAAGTTTTGCAAGTGAATTAACTAATCCATGCCTGCTTAGTAGGGGCCTGCAACGCTTCTCTGTCCTCCATTTTATCACCAGCAGTAGCATACTTCAGTCTACGCCATTGTGGACGTCTAAGGAAGTAAAGGCAGTCTTAGTTTGAGGTCATAAAGAAAATAACTCTGTATATTTTACTTCTGCTCGTTTCCTGTCGTCTTTCTTCTCTAGCTTCATTTGTATTCCTTTTTTACAAATTTCAAATTGCCAAACTGTTCCAGGAAGATGCCAAACAGCGTAATAAACAACTTATTTTAATAGATTCTATGTATCTGTGTAGCGCAAAGTGTAAAACATCAAGTTTTCCTATGACGAAGAGGAAGGTTACTACCAGGTATGCAAGTTTAAAATGTCGTTTATTTCTTAAATATATACACAGTAATTTAAAAAAAAGTACAATATATTTTATTCAAAGTACTGGCCCTCGCTTTCTACACATTTTGTCCATCTCTCGGGCAATATATGGATACCATTCCAAAAGAATGCTTCATCTTTATTTGAAATCCATTCATCGAGCCATTTTCGTACGTTTTCGAAATTGTTGAAGTGTTGCTCCGCCAATGAGTGTCCCATCGATGAGAAGAGGTGATAATCAGAAGGCGCCAGGTCAGGTGAATACGGCGGGTGGGGTAGGAGTTCCCAACCAAGCGAAGAAATCGTTTCCTTAGTCAATCTGGCTGAATGTGCAGGAGCGTTATCATGCTGAAGAATGACTTTGGCGTGCCTGTGAGCCCATTCTGGGCGTTTTTCGATCAATGCGTGACTCAAATTGATCATTTGTTGTCGGTAGCGCTCGGTATTGACTGTTTCGCCGGGCTTGAGAAGCTCGTAGTCGATTTGGTCGATTTTCTCGTTTTTGATCAGTAACATCAAAATCACCACGTTTGAAACGTTGAAACCAACGTTCACATGTCTTGACGGTTGGAGCAAGATCGCCATAAGTCTCAACAAAAATTCGATGACATTCAGATGCCTTTTTCTTTTGATTAAATAAGAAAATCATGACATGCCGCAAATGCTCTTTATTTGGCTTAAAATTAGACATTTTTAACACCAAAGAAAGGTATGATACGTCCACGTAAACGACTTAAAAACAACTGACTTTTGTAAACAAATGACTAACAAACAAAATAGCGTTTAGAGATAAGCAAATCCTTCAATAGGCTAAGAGCGCATTCTATTGGAATTAAAACGACATTTTAAACTTGCATACCTGGTACGTCCTCTTTGCCCCCATAATAAAAGTGGGTACACCACTCTTCATTAGCGGCAAATCTCCCAGAGTTATAGTTGTTAAAGTAGTAGGTTATCTCAAGAGTTAGAGGTAATTTCTTTACATATACTTGTATTTGAATGATTAATTTAATCTTTTATAAAAAAAACTCGAGAGAAATTTTATTGATGACATCATGTATATATTTGATTATCGAATCTTTTAACAAGATGTTCTAAACCCTATGAACCTGTATTTAACATACTTGCAGCTCATAATTTTGTTTGATTTATATATCCTCTTATTTGGTTAGATTAGTTAGCTGATTTTAACAATTTTGTCAATTTATTATATTTCTAGATAAAACGTATGCAGTGATAGAGGAAGCTGGCATTATTAAAAGGAAGGGAACACCTGGTGCATACAATTCTGCTTTTGATGATATGACTAAGAGATTAGATGAAGTATTAAATTCTCTCAGTAATACTAAACAAAATAAAATTGAATTGGGCTTATTAAATAATAGAGTTAATAATTTTAGGTTAGTAAGCTTAAATATTTCTATTGTTGTATTTTAAATTGCATTTGTATATGTTTCCATTTATTTATTTAGAAACACCACCCTTCAGAAGTCGACAGAGAAGGTTAATAAATTAAATAATGTCGTGCAAAATGTTTTGTCCAATATTTCCCTTGCGAGTATTTCATTAACAAATCTTAATACCAAGGCACAGGATTTGAAAACTGCAGCTATAGGATTAAGTGAAAAGGCCACTCATCTTCAAGAAAAAGATTTAAAAGGTAAGCATATTATTTGTTTTCTTTGAAACTTGAATACTTTAGATATGGTTGTGAAAAGGGACTGTTCTGTGAAATTGTATGGATTTTTAATTAAAATATATTTTTATTAGATTTTTTTTTGTTGGGTTTCAGTCAAGGTAGATCCAAAATAAATACAAATCAAAAAATACACATTTTTTTAAAAAATTTAAAAACTGAATCCAACAAAAAATGTCTTATAATAATTTCTATGGTAAAAAAACTCTCCATTTGAAAATATATTTTTCTTTCTTTTAGATTTTAAATTCTTTTCCTCCACATTTTAAATTCTATTCCTTAAAATATTTTTTCGAGTTTTTCTATCTTTTAGTATTATTAATCATTTAGTACCCAGTTATAGTTTGAACTTGTCCTAAATAATTTAATTTGGATGTGTTTTTTCAAAAGTCTGTCCAAATCTTGACCTTCTCACATTTATTAGATTATATTGTTAATTTTCCATAGAAATAAGTTCTTTAATTAGATGGTTGTATATATATTTTATTAAAGTAAATATATTTTATTAAAGCATTAAGTACTTTTAATATTATTACTAGAACTTTAAATTAAAATACTTCATATTTAATTTAGTAATAGAGTAGAAAAAATATATTATGATTGAAAAATCAACTATCTTCTTTTATCTACAAATCAGTGAAATTGTTTTATTTATCATTACAAATTCTGTGTTGAAAGTCATGCTAGAAAAGTTAAATTTCAAACATTTATCCATTTAGAAGTCTCTAAACACCCAATATAATGATAAACTTTTTTATTTGTTTTTAGGTGCTTTAAATCTCACCAGAGAAGCGGGAGAAAACTCAAAGAGAGTAAATTTAATTGAAAAAAATACTTCTCTTCTTTTGAATGAAGCTGATAGGCAATGTAGGAGAACTGAAAACTTTTTAAGTAGTTCTTCAGAAGATGATAATGCTAAAGAAACACTAGATTTGGATTTTGAGATATCCCAATTGGAGAAGAAAATTCCAGACCTTAATGATAAGGTATGACTGCAAATTTATATAGTAATTTACTGTTCTGGCATTTATACCACCAATTTTCAACATGACATAAATGCTCACCTGAACAGTACATTCATTTAACAGTCCTATAACAGTTGTAACATCTTGAAAAGACTGACACTTATAGATTTGAGTAATTTTTGACTTTGCTCGAAACTTTTCCCATTTGGTAACACTGACAAATTATATTGATGGATCTAATTTTACTTATATCTTGCATATTTTTTAAGGTAATTTTATATACCGGGGATTTCAATGTATTATCAAATATTTTCAAACTGAATCACATGATCTTCTATTTTAAAATATTGTTTTAGTTCCTCCCAAATAATGTATTTGGTAGATATTTGGTTATCATAACAAATTTTTGCTCATTTTTAGGTTTACATGTGTGAAACTGCCAATTTTTGTCCATAAGCAACTTCTTTAGTGTGTTGTAATCTGCTGAGGATGTGTAAAATATTAACCTATTATGAGGAGAAGTTATTCAGAGATTCGTTCTTGGAAGCTGAAGAATTAAAAACTGATTTATAAATAAAAAAGTTTTTTTATTTTCGCCAAGGTTCAGCTCCCAAGAGAGAATGTCATTCTTGAAAATTTGTTTTATATTCTTATTGATCATTTCATTGAAATTTTCTATTTGAGTATATAGAATAATAGGAGGTAGCTTTACCTTGGGTATATTTGTATTGATGCTAGCCATTGACTCATGATTCATCTCATCATCATTTTGAAGGGCTTCAAAGAGGTTGCTTTTGAAGATACTGAACAAGGAGTGAGCAGCATCATATATCTTGGTTGTTTTTCTTTTTGGAAAAAAGTTGTAAAGGGATGGTTTGCCGTGGCAAGGAGAAGGTAAAGCAGGTATGCGCTCGCAGATAATCCTCGAGAATCCACCTGTGTCTTCACACTACGTTGCCATCTGCCATGGTCCTCTATGTCTCCAAATAACCTTTGTAGTATACTTCACAAGAATTAAGTGGAGCTCTCAAGAGGGTGTGACTCTTCTTTTGTTTTAGAAGTCCAAAATATACTCTGTTGGCATAAGATATTCTCTGATGAAAATCAGCAGTTTCCATTGTCCTTGTTACAAGGTTACCAAGATTGTTAAACTGTGCGACCATATACTTGGTACATTGACCTCAAGCTCTAGTCTTCTTGCAGGTTCTAGCAGGGCCTGCCCACAATATCTATATCATCTACATTGGCAAATAGTTCCACTGGCCTATTGAACAGTGCCCCTAGTTTTGATTCCAAAGAGGATATTCCCTAGTTTTACTAGTTTAAAGGGAAGACATGCCAAAGTAGCTCCTTGTCTGTTACACTTAATCAATAGAAACTAAGAATTTTGGACAGAGCAGTGGACATTGTTTATTTTGAGCTTATTAATTTATTTGGTATGCCCAAGTCTCTCCAAGCATTATATAGCCCCTTCTTGTGTATGCTATTGTAGGTGTCTCTAAAATCAATAAACAGGTGGTGAGTTTTGATTCTGTACTCTCTTTTTCTTTCCAGGATAGTCTGAAGGTTGAAAACCTGTTCTATGTCTTACTTCTTCTGAAGCCACACTGGTATCTTCCAATTCTTTCTTCAGCTACTCTATGTATATGTAATCAACATATTGTAAAAAAATTGCTAACCAATCAATATCCCATAACATTTAAAATAAAAGCTTGAAGAAGTGTGAAGTATGATAAGCTTTACTACAACAGCTTAAGCAAATATGTGTGTGTGTCTTTATATATATATATTACAAAGTTATTGGTTGTTCTCAATTATTTAATGCCCTTAATCCATCTGTGGTGCCTTTTAGAGATACTTTTTTAAAATCACTCTTGTTTGAAAGCTTACAAAATGTGGGCCATTTATAGACTAAAAAACTAAAGGCCACTTTCCCATTCTGCTGCCTTTATCTTCCTAAGCTAAGCTACCTATTGTCTCCATTCTGCTTGGTAAAAATGGTTGATCATAATAAGAACTCATAACTTATCTCAAATAACCATCTGCATTATATTGTTATTCTTACTTGCCCTGGAACCCAGATCTTTCAGCATAATCTATCAGATACAATCTAGAAATTGTCTAATGAAGCTTGAATCATGTCTTTCTTTCTATGAAACAGACTTCCACTACCTTTAACCCATTATTATCAGTAAATATTTATATTTTTTTTATTAAATTGGCACAATTTTCCTTCCTCCAATCACCTCTAATTTTATTTAAATCCTAAAAAGTTTAGTTATGGAGCTCTAGTAAACTTTGCAATTCCAGATTTGTGACCGAAAAGGGGACCCTTGTCATCCTTTGTGTGGTGGTGCAGGCTGTGGGAAATGTGGTGGCTTGTCATGTGAATCTGGAGCTGTAGGAAAAGTGGATCATGGAGTAAACCTTATTACAGAATTAAAAGAAAAAATAGACTTACAATCCAGAGAAACTGAAAAACTATATCGTCAGGTAAAATTATCAGTAGTGTGTTTTCCAGTAGTTTTCTCATTTGTGTAGTATGATAAAATAAAAACACATGTAAATCCTTTATGCATCTCCATAATCATTTGTCTTAACTTTTTTAAAGCACATTATTTCTAATAATACTTCAAATTTCTTAATTCTGTTTTTTTCTCACATTTTTCTAAGATTTTATAAAATTATTCTTTCGTAAATTTTGCAGATTTCAAGCACAAAATTAGCAACAGAAGCTGGTAGAGAAAATGCTAAAAAAGCATTTAATGATGCAGAAGATGTTAAGCGCCAGTATGAAGCTGTTGTACTGATGCTATCAGATGTTAACAAGGAATTTGATAGTTTTATAAAAACACCAGGTGCTACCCCTGCTGAAATACGATTTGCGGCAAATGAAGTAAGTATTGGTAATTACTTAGAGTTGTATAAAAGGTATCTTTTATACAATATATATTGTAATGCAGCAAAAATATTTCTTATAATTTTTATAGTCTGAAACTATGTTTTAGTATTGACCATTGACAGTCTTTGACCAAAATTCATGTAGTAATTCTACGTTCCAATATGAGATTTCACAAGAGCTCTTGATACTCCATGAACTCTTGTGAAATCTTATCAAGTTTCTATGCTCGAAAGATTCATGTGAAATTATTTTCTTGGTTAGTCATTTTTTTACTTATTAATATTTTTTAAAATGCTTTCATTGTTGCATAACATAAATGTTATCCTTATCATATAATCTATCTCATTTTCCATCTGCAGTATTTCTTTCAAGCACTAAAAACATTATGTCCTCTTCTTTCTTTGCGTATCATAAAAATTTATGCCTCCCTCTATTGCATTACAATCTGACACTTAGTAGCCCTGGCTCTATGTACAAGTACTATGCCAGTACAAATAATACATTCAAGTATGGGTAAAGCACACTTCAAATTTTTGTCCATTGGCTTCCCAACATAGTATTTTTAACAGAATGAAGGTTACAGCTGTATTAAATGAGGGTAAAGAGGAAGAAAGGAAGGAATAGCTTGTTCACGTAGGCTTCCATGGTCCTCTGACATATTTACCAATACTTCTTCCGGGGTCAACCGTGTCTTGGAGTTTTTAGGTGCCAAGCTTTTGCACATCGTGTGATGGCTTCTTCAGGGCTGAATGGAGAATGAGAGCGTCGCTAGGTGCAAGGGCCTTATATACCTCTCTTCGTTCGGACCTCGATCTCAGCCTGCCTTCCCATTGGCTGTTCATTTTCCCGGGGAGTCTGCTGCTTTCCTATTGGCTGCTGCTTCCCAATGGGCGTGGCCTTCTGTTCTCTGGAACAGCAAGTCATGTTTCTGGTGCCAATAGGAGCTCCCCTAACTGGTTTCCTCTTAAATAGAGCGGGTTTCCAGTTCTGACTTAATTTATAACCATCTTCTTTGTTAATATTATCTGGATTCTTTGCTATTTCGATAGCTTCTCTAATTGACCATTGGTAGTAGTTTCTCTCTTTAGCGATAATGGAGGCGTTTTCAAATTGTATGTGATGGCTAGTGTCTGCAAAATGCTCTGCTAAAGCCGATTTTTCAGTGCGTCCGTGTTTTATGTCTGCAATATGCTCCTTTAATCTGGTATCGATGGTTCTGCAAGTCTCACTGATGTATGACTTTCCGCATGGCCAGGGAATGTTATATAACACCCCTGGAGTCCTCAGGCCTAACTTGTCTTTGGAATTTGGAAGAATGTCTTATCCGTGGTATACGTTGTTCTAATATTATGCTTCCTTAGAATCCTGGCTATCTTTTCAGTTGTTCCTTTTACATAAAGGACAGTCGCTTGCCCTCTGCATTCTTTCTTGTTATCTTCCTCCTTGTTTTGTCATCGATTCCTTTTTCTCAGAACCCTGTCAAAAACTTCCTTTTTATAGCCGTTTTTGATAAATGCGGTCCTTAAGTGTCTTCTTTCCCTGGGTAGTTGAGTCTTTTTCGACAACATCTCTGCTCTGTTGAGTAGGGTGTTTATGACCCCTTTCTTCTGAGCCAGGTGGTGATGCGAGTTTGCGTGAAGATATCTGTCTGTGTGTGTGGGGGGGTTTTCTGTATACTGAGTGGCTGAGGCTGCATCTGTTTCTTTCTACCAACTCGTCCAAAAATGGTAATTTTCCATCCTCTTCCAGCTCCATGGTGAATTGTATTCTGGTATGAATGTTATTTAAGTGATTGAGAAACAGATCCAGAGATTTCGGCCATGCCTCCAAATAACAAAAGTGTCATCTACGTACCAGCACACAGGCTTTTTGGAAGCTGAGGCAAGAGAAAGGGCTCAAATGCTTCTATGTATAAGTCCGCTGCAATAGGACTTAGAGGCGATCCCATGGCTGCACTGTGAATAGTACTTCCTGTTGAAGAGGAAGTAGCTGGATCTTAAACATATCTCCGCGAGTTTTAATTCCTCCTGAGTCAGAAGATTCTTCATTAGTACCAGAGTCTCTGCCACAGGCATGTTAGTGAAGAGGGACTTCACATCAAAACTCACAAGGATGTCTTGTTCATCGATTATTGTAGTCCTGAGAAAATCGAAGAAATGTCTGGAATCCTTTATGTGGTGCTCAGTTTTCCCTATGTGTGGCTTCAACTTCTCTGCTACATATTTCGCTATGTTGTAAGCTGGTGAACCAATCAGTACTATGGGCCTCATAGGTATGCCTTCTTTATGAATTTTTGGTCGCCCATAAAGCCTAGGAGGCACGGGGTCTGAAATCCTAAGAGGTTTTAGTTTCATGTGTTTGTCTTTGCTGGAGTTTATAATGAGCATTATACTTTGATTAATGCTTTTTGTGGGATCTTTGTCAAGCTTCTTGTAAGTACCGTCATCGAGCAGTACCTTCATCTTTTCCTAAGATGATTTTAGTTGGGGTTCGGTCGAGGTAGATCCAAAAAAACACAAATTAAAAAAATGTATTTTTTTTAATGAAGGATTATCTACGTTTCGGCTTACATTGTAAGCCATCTTCAGGGCTGTAGAAATACAATGTCATGAGAATACAGTAATATTTGAAATTAGTATAATAGAGAATTATAATATAATGTGATATCAAGAGTATGAATGTAGAAAGCTATGTAAGACAATTAAAAGTTTATGAAAACAATTTGAAAAAGAACCAATTTGAAAAAAAACATGCAAACAAACAACTTATTGACATGAAAAAATAAATAAAAAATAAAAATAAAAAATTGAAATATCATTAAAGCAGTAATTTGCCACACCTACCTATCATGAAGATGAGAGAGGACGTCCTGTCCCTAAGTTCACATTTCCATGACTAACATTATGAATTTTGAAGTAAAAGGGAGTGGGGGTTGCAGGTACAAGGCAGGCGGAAGGTGTAAATGGAAAGCGGCCTGTTACAAGAGAGGGCAATAAAAGGACAAAGGAAAAAAAGGGAAGGGTATTATTGGGAATAAGTGACTTTGGAACTGGGAAAAATGTTTTGACAGGTTTATTGAGACGGAGGGCTGTTGGTTTTTAGAATGTTAAAAATGTTGGAATAAGTTGAGGAAATTTGTTCTATGTCTGTTCTGTCGTTAACTGGATAGTGTTGTAAGTTGATGTGAACGGTTTCAGACAAAAGACGTTTGTGTTGTTAGGATTCAGTGGAAAGAATGGTTAAGCTATCGAAGTCAAATGTGTGTGCTTCATGAAAAACATGTTTGGTGAGGGCAGTTTTTATTAGTTTATTCTTGATGTCATTTTTATGGTTATTAATTTTGCGGGAAATCGGGTTTTTTGTTTGTCCAATGTAAGAACCTTGGCAATGCGGTGTGGAACAGGGAATTTTATAGACGACATTAGTTCTGTTAGGAAGGGGGATGGGGTCTTTGAGGATTGACTATTCCATCATTAAAAACCTGAGTGCGCAATTCAAGTATATTTTAAACCCTTCAAAATAAATTCACTTAATTTATCTTTATTTTACTCTGTTTCTGGCTTACTTACCTACCTCATTTCGTCAATTTTAATTAGTTAGTCACTCAATAATTCAAAACTCAATTCTTCTGCTTAATTATATTTGCTCATGAGTAGATGAGTTGTTTGATTAATTAATCTACCATGCTTATTCATGTCCGATAATCAAATTTTGGTGTGCAGCAAATGTTATTGCCTTTGACTAAACTTTTATTTGTTTTAGGACATAAAGGTGACAAATGGTAGGTTTATATAGCTAGATATTGTAGGTTATTAATATAACTAATGTTGACAATTTTTATCAATTAGTAAAAATTTAATTTCCAGGTTTTAAGTTTAAAAATTCAATTAAAGCCTGAACAAATCAAGGAACTGGCTGAAAAGATAAATGAGACTGTTGCATCTTTAACAAATATCAAAACAATTTTGGATGATACCGAGCAAAATCAGACAACAGCCAATTCATTGAAGAAAAAATCTGATGATGCGAAGTAAGATTAATTTATATAAAATAAATTTATAATTCTTATTATGTAGATTAACATGACCTTGGTCATCTGTAGATAATTACTAAATATTGTTTGTGTTATTAGCATGACTGCATTGTTCTAGTGTGAAAATGTCATGATAGGCATTTCTGAAGGTTTTTGATTTAGTTTTTAGTATTATTTTTATTATTTTCTGATTGAGCTGAACTGATTTGATGCTGTTAAATACATAACTAATATTAATTCTGAGAACAGATTTTTATATAATTTGCTCTAATGCATCAATATACATTAAATTGACTAAAAGCATAATGAAACATTGTACAAGGTTAGCTGAGGGGATCCGTTTGGGTCTCTCAAGCCTGGGACTGTGGTTTATGTTGCTTCCTGGACATGCTTTTACCAAGAAATAAAAACCTGTTCTGAGCCTTTTGTTTAAATTGTGGTGGTTATACCCATATAGACCCTCTCCCTATGGCGTTAAGTCGTTTTACAGATTTGGTAACATAAACTATATATATACATACTTTCATTTAATATATTGGCTTACTTGTTCAAATGAATGATGAATTTTGAAATAATACAAATATAACCAGGGGCGTAAGTCAGGTGATTGGGTTGATATTATAGAAAACCATTAAGCTCTCTCTTATAAGATATTAATTAATACAATAAATCCAAGAGAATAGAATAAAAAAAATCTTACTACCTCAGCCGGGAATCAAACCCAAATCCCCTGCTTGCCGGGCTGGCATTCTACCATTTACACCACCGAGGCTAGCCAGATAATTCATTATATTCCCTGCACTCTACTGGGAGCACTCTACCAAATAGGTAGCATGCCAGCCCGGCAAACGGGAGATCTTATTGTATAAATAAATATTTAATTTACTTCTTTTTGGAANAAAACACACACACACACACACACACGCATGCACACATGCACGCACGCACACACGCACAAAATTTCTCATGTGATCATAGAACTAACAGCAGAAAAATTACAGTGATTATTATCAATCCACAGGAAACTATAGACCTTCTAGTATATGATCAACACACCATTCCTGATCTTTTTCAATTCAATGAATAATGGAGCCCGATGGAGGACTATGTTAGGTTTTTACTTACTAGATGATTAAAACAGATGAAGGGAAAGAAGAAACATAGCCTGATATATTTGATTAGAGTTTAGCTGAACTGGTCTACCAACCCCTCTAATTTTCTAGAATATTTTTCCAAATATTCCAAAATTGTTTATATAATTAATTATTTGTGAAAAAACAATTATTTTAGATAAATATAAAAATCAAAATTGTAACTTGTGAAAATGCTATAGGAATATCTACAGTAATTCATTGTTATATTACCGGAGCTTATACATTTGTGTCTAAAACAGCTTATTTTCATGACTCTGAGCTAAATATTTCATTTTTCTTGCTATGAACTTCTTGAATTATGTATATTTTAGTCTTCATAACTGCTCAAAAAATATGAAAACCTATTATTTTTATTGAAACATTATATTGCTCTTCTAGTTTCATGTCTAATACTGACATCTCTTCAGTATATATAATCAGGATATAATATTTGTAAATAAAGTAATTACAAAAGTGGAACCTTCTGTCACCTACAGAGAACTATTTCAAAGCTGAGAACTATCTTAAAGGATAGGCTACCCAAGCAAGGTTTCCATGTTAATAAACAAAATAATAATGAAAAGTTATATTATCTCTTCCTTAGCTTTTGAGATGATTGACTTGTATAAACCATTTCATAAGTTTGGGATTATATTTTATAAAGATTAATTTTTGTCCTTAATTTTGCTATAAGAGTTTCTAACTTTGCATTTATATTTCCAGGAAATGTTTTGTATTTCAAAATGTGTAAAATTTAGTCAATTCTAAAATTCTTCCTTTGGTTTTTTATTGTTTGTTTCATTTTTCTGTTCTTTTTAAGTAAATCAATCATCAACTATTTCATTTAAATTCATAATATA